>CAJVPN010000115.1:0-44098 GCA_910592215.1 Entrophospora candida
TATATATTTTGAAATAGATATTAATTGAGTCAATACTTTTCTTCTGAAAATTCAAAAGATAAAAATTGTGATTCTGGCTGTTCTTTTTTAAAATATTGAAGTAATAGCATATATATATTAAATTTTGGTAATTTTTTTTATGCATATGGAAAATCTGTCTGTACAAAAAAAAAAATAAAAGGAAAAATATCCGGCAACTCTTTTTTTTCCGGAAGTTAAAAATTTTAAAAGGAAAATCCGGATTTTTAAAGTACTATTTCCAGCCCTGGTGATGATATTATTGAGGAAAGGAGGAGGATGATGAGAACGAGGGAGTTGATGTCGAAGCTAACATAAAATTGGATTCTAGTATGCATTTGGAAAGTTGGCGTCAAATATATATTAAACAATGGGCCCAACAACAAGGATTTAAGAAAAATTTGAAAATGACATATGAGAACAAACTTTTGTTTGAAGGTACCAAAAAAAAAAAGAAAACATCTAAATCACAAAAGTCAAACTGTAATTGGCATCCAATGGGATGTCCACCAGCAATATGAGGTCTGAGGACCCCGGCCAAAATTGAGTTTTTTGCAAGAAAACGGCGCATATTAAATTCGTGTGCATTGCTTACAAAATTATACCATATTTGATTTTTTAAACTTATGCACCCTGCATTTTGTGCGGGTGCGCAGAAAACAAAGACTTTATTACTTATTTTAAAAAATAAATATTAAAAAGTTAAAATGTCCTTTACTGATTTATTAACACAAGGCAGAATAGAATTAGTATTTAAAATTGATAATGAAATGTATAGTATTGCTCGGTATGCTTTTCCAACTTCTAACAGTTACAGAAAAAAATATTTTTTACAATTAGTCAAAGAAAACAAAGTACTATTAGAAAGTGAAAAGGAATTTTGTAGAGAAAGGTTTATTTATAATTTTGAATTAGAGAAGGCAACTTATAAATGGGGTGAACCAAGAGAATGCAATAATTGTAAAACAACTAGATACTCTGATAAATTTTGTGAAAAGTGTATTAGTCTACACTTACAGAACCTTTTCAGCACTTGGACATCTTGGAATGAGATAATTGATGGTTTTATTCAAAAATGTCAACAGCTTTCATCTCTTCCAAATAGAATTATAGAATGGATACCTTATGAACAATTTCATGACATATAAAAGTTAACAGAAGGTGGATTCAGTTCTATTTATACTGCTGGGTGGACAAGAGGACATATTGTTGATTATGATGAAAATAAAAAGGAGTTTAGTTATTTTGGAGATCAGAATATAGTATTAAAATCATTAAATAATTCAAGTAACCCAGGAAACCCTTTTTTTGATGAGGTAATTGTTCTTATTTAAAATAAGCCATTTATTTTATTTTAAATTAATTGATTTTATTTATATAATTAATTTTAGGCATTGAATTATTGTAAAATCAAATCAGGAATGATTGTTCCTTGTTTTGGTATAACCAAATTCCCAGAAAATGGAAATTATGCAATGGTGCTTAATTACCTGCAAGAGGGAAATTTAAGAGATTATATACAAAAAAATCATAATAATTTAACATTAAAAGATAGAATTGATATTTTTATGTATTTATGTAATGCATTATATCATATACATGAAAAAGATTTAATTCATTGTGATTTACATAGTGGTAATATATTATTGCAAGGAGGTGGTTGTTATATCACAGATTTAGGATTATGTGGACCAGTTGAATCATCAAACAAAATTTATGGAATTGTATCTTATATTGCACCTGAGCTACTTGGAGGCAAAAGTAATACAAAATACACAAAAGAAACTGATGTTTATAGTGTTGGGATGTTAATGTGGGAAATATTTGCAGGTCATCCACCATTTGATGATAGGGCTCATGATTTTCATTTGCAATTAAGAATATGTGAAGGTTTACGTCCACCAATATTACCAGGAATGCCTGATGATTATGTACAAATGATGCAAAGGTGTTGGGATGTGGATCCAGCCAAGAGACCAACTATTGAAGAGCTTTGTGATTTTGCTGATAGTCATAATGATATTAGTAATATTATTAATAGTAATTCACAACAAATTCACAAACCACATCCATTAGCATATCATACAAGTAGAATATTAAATGATGTAAATGATGAATTTGTTAAGTTGAACTTAAAAAGCAATGATAGTTTATTAAGTGACCTTGATATTAATGAAATATAATTTTAATAAGGAGATTAAATAGTTAGTTAATTAATTGAAATTTATTAATTTAAATATGATGATGATGATAAGTAATTTATAAGGTTAAAATCAGAGAATTGTTGATGGGTAGATATTTATTTATTTATTTCATTATTTCCATGTTTATTAATAATTTATTTATTATTTCTGAGAAGTTTGAATAAATTTACCTCCAATTCAGAATTACATGTTTTTATTAATATAATAATAATACATAATTTTCCTGATGTCAAAATGATCTCTTTAATATTAATGTGAAATGGCATAATTCCAACCATGTCAAAACAACACTACATTTCATTTAATATTTTCAAGTTAATATTAATTTTATTACAAGTAGAAGATAGTAAATTTCATGAGGCAATTAATTTTTTATCTAGAGGTGATAAAGTGTAAGTTCAATTAATGGAATTGTTTATTAATTTGGAACAGCCGGAATGGGATATTGCAGGTTAAAAATATGAAAATACAGGTATCATTTGCATTCTAAATGATTTTTTTAAACATTGGCTTTCAATTTCCCATTCCCTGTATGCTTATATTAAAAGCAACACATCACAATTAGGTAAATGTAATGAATGTCATATGAAAAAATTTGATCGAGTTTTTATTTTTTTATTTTTTGTAACATTAAAATTATAATGTTCCAACTCAACTGCTTTAAGAGTTCTATTACTATATATGCCAATAATTGCCACTCACCTATTTTTTACTAGTAATTGAATGTCATCATCTCTGTTCTCCGATTTTCATTCTAATTCAACAACTATTGGAAAGACAATGAGTACTTGAAAATTTTTATTGTATTTCTGTTGAAGTATCTCTTGCACCTCATTATTTGAGCTTTAGCATTATAAAGAAATGAGCAGCATACTGTCACTGAAGAAGATTGTGCATTGCGACGACAATTGTTAGTTCAAATTAAAGTTATATAATAATGAATTTATCCTTATTGATCCTCGGGATATTCTAAAGCCCCGAATTAATGTATCACTAATTTTTTTTGTATAGACAGTATTAGTATACATTTACATTCAAAATTTACAAGCACATATTTTTTAATAGATTACATGAAATTAATTACAGCCACTAGTTTGTGTTAAAGAATTATTATTTTGTTGCAAGTAATTATTATTCACAGATAAATTTTTAGAATGATATAATGGAGTAATCATACAATGTTACACATTACATCCCGATTGGTATAATAAACGTTCGTAGAATCTCTACCAACTGTGAATCTTTCATCAATTATATCTTTACAATATGACGCTTCTATATACAACCTGCATTATACATTCCTTTAATTACTTCAATTAATGATGCGTTAACAATTATCTAACTAGTATAAAAACAATTAATTAATTATTTATTTATTATTGTAATAATTTATGTATATATTATTGTAATAATAATAAATTGACAAAACTGCTGAAGCAAAACACAATCTTACATAATCTTCATGTGGCTGTGATACAATAAGTGCATATTAATACGCGCTTTAGAAAAAACGCGTCTGTTTTTTTTTGGTTTGATTTTAAATTTTAGGCAGGAGACACAGGCTTTTGCTAAATATTCCCCAAGTCTACAAAATAGGATCTTGACTTCATGATGCAAAAGAAAGTTCAAATGGTAATTAAGATAATTGAAAGCAAACGCTATATATCATTTATTTCATCTAAGAAATTTAGTAAGTGTGCCTAACAAAACAGCAACCCAGGTTGCAACCTCCTAAGTTGCCGTCACTGATTTTATCTCATCAGCAATCAATACTGCAATATAATAGCCAAGCCTGGTTTGAGAGGAAGATAAGGGGAGTTTTGTCAACTTAAAAAGCCTTCTAACATGTGGGGTGCTTCAAACTGTGGAAAAAATTCCATGACGCTGAAGTGTGTTAAGAGCACTTGACCATATGTTTGTGATGGGAAAATTCTATTAAATCTGACACCTGTAATCATCATCATATTTATTTTATTATTTCATTTTCAAAGGAACTGTGTCAAAAATCTATTATATGCCAATAGTTAATTTTGAATGACGGAGATTAAAAAAGTCACCAATGCTCATTATGTATATACTAATATTGTACATACATGGGTTTTTTTTTTGAGAAATAAATTTTTTTTTGGAATCTCAAATGTTTCTTCTAATAATGAAAATGTTAGATAGATGGTTGGTTGCTGGAAAGTAATATTGTTTAAGCTAATACTCAAGAAAGTGAAAATAATTTTTTTTGGGAAAGTATGTATGTATATCTGAAAGATTAATTATGGAATGCAAGTCACATCAGCGAACATTGGTAGAATCTTGGTTTCTTTGCAGAGATTGTAGAAAAATTTATTTGTGTGAATAATATCGCCCTAGCCATAATCTAAACCCATGCTCTTTTATTTCATCTAAAGTATCGTAGAAGAATTTTTTGTAGTAACTAATTAGTTTGCTTATTTGAAAATGGTAAATTAATTATTAATTATTAAATTAAATTATTGTTCTTTTTATTTATAATCTATATAATTTTCTTTTTTTAAAAGAACATCTCATTGATTCATTATAATTGGTAAACCTGCAATATTTCATTTTGATAAAATGGATTAACTATTAATAAAATGTTTTCAATAAGATTAATCATCCAAAAAAAAAAATAATTATCATTACAATATTAAACATCAGTTTGCATTCTATCCTCCTCATCATCTGATTTGTCTTCTCTAAAGCGTGGGTTCTTTTCACGAGGTTGATTTTCATGCCCTTGATCATCACTATCTCTTTCACGTTTCCTTGATGTAGTTCCTAAATATTCATCATAACAACAATAATAGCAAAAGGATTTGATCAACAAATAATATTATAATATTTAATTTCAAATTCAAAATATCAATATTCACTCTATAATTGATTACCTTTGCCTTTGTATTCACCAGCACCTGTAGGAATAGAAGTAATGGCTTCATATTCTTCTTTTTGTCTTTTTGCACGTTCTGCTTCTTGCTTTGCACGAAAATGTCCCCATCCACCACGCCCTGTATCATAATCTTGTCTATACTCATCTCTAACCTATATTTATTATTTATACAATATATATTACATTGTTTACATGAATAAACAAATAATTCCTATAATGCATTATATGTATATATATTATACCTGACCGCCAGATCTGCCTCTTCCAAATTGTCTTCCATCTTTATACCCAGGATCTAAATCTGTTCTAATGATTCTTTCATCTAATTTAGTACTATTAATATATTTCATACAATCTAATGCATCTTTATGTGAATAGTACCTTCACAAAACAACCACAAAAAAAAAAAAATTTCAATGATTAATATTAAGTAAATTTTTTTTCCCCTTAAAAAATAAAAAAATCCTAACTTACTCAACAAAACAAAAACCACAAGGTGTTTTTTGAAATTTATCCAATCCCATAATTATCCTTTTGATTTCTCCTGCTTTTGAAAATAGTTCGTAGATCTGTTCTTCTGTTGTATAAAATGATAAATTTCCAACATATAAGGTTGTACTGTTGGCTAGATCTTTGCTAAGTTCTACAGTAGATCCCTAATTTAAAAATATTTTTTTTCTGATTTAGTAAAAAAATTTAATTGAAAATTTTAATAAAGAGAGGAAAAAAATTTATTGAAAGTACATGGTATTGCTGATCTTTGTATGAAGAAGGAACACAAAGAGGAAGAACGATATTAGACATTGTAGTGATTATGAATTAAATATAATGTTAATATTATAAAAAAGTGAAATAACGCGATTATGGTTTAACCTCCAATTCTATTATTTTATGCGAGCTAATTTACTATTACGTAATTATTGTAAATAGTCATGTGCAAAATGAACATCATTTTTTTTTGAACCCATAAAAAGCAAAGAAAAAAAAATAATCTTTGGATCAATTTCCCACTATGAAATATATCAATCATTTCACCGATTCATTGATTTAATTATTAAAGTAGACTCAAACTTTACCTTTTAAAAATGATTCCGAATTTCTGATCAATCTTTGAAACTCTTCATAAGCCATAGGAGCTTTTTGATGTAGATTAAGTTTATATGCAAGTTTAGCTATTTGTTTTGTCAACATTTTGTATTGGCTCTTAATATTGGGTTGAATCCATCCATCGTTTTATTGGAAATAATTCAATTCTAGTCATTTTTAGTCTGTTTATTTGAGTAAAATTTCTTTGTCTTTAACGATTGAGGAAAAGGTTCGGCTTTCATAATGATATTCCTTGTTGATCATTAATATTTATTCATCAATTATATGCATTGTTTCCAATTTGGTTAGTCATGCCCACTGAAATATATAGAAATTTGCTAAAAATCATTGTATAAAATATTTTGTTCTCTTTTATTGATAAAAAAAAAAGGTCTAAATATTCTTAATACAGTAATAATAAAATAAATGGGAAGGTATCATGTTGTGCAGTCGGCTCCAACGTAGATCTTCGATATTAAGTTTATTTATTTCTTTGCCGGAAGGAAAGATTTACAAACCGATAAATTTTTATGAAATTAATATATATATATATATGTGAGAAACTAAGGTACAAACTGACATTAGTTTATAAATTTAATATAAAAAGTTCAAATTCAAAAAGTCCATTAAATATATAGTAGTTTTATAGTGTGGGCAAGCAGTATTAAAAAAATAATGCAAGTATAAAATTTTATACTCTGCGTTTACCAACTAGTGAAATCTAATTTGTGGTTGTTGAAATAAACCTTGGTTATTGTTGGGGAATGATGGGGTGGTGATGGTAACCCCACTTTTAAAAAAAGGGGTGTTGAATGGATCGTTATTGTTGAGGTATGGGTTTCCGAAGGTAATAGTTTGTTGTTGTTGGTGCATGGGCTGCTGGAATTGGTTATTTTGTTGAGGTGAATATGGTTGAGGTGCATAGAGTTGGGATGAATATTGTTGATGGGAATGTTGTTGATATGGCGGGGGTTGGTTTGAATATTGTTGAGGTTGATATTGTCGAGATTGAGGTTGATACTGTTGAGGTTGATACTGTTGAGGTTGATACTGTTGAGGTTGATACTGTTGAGGTTGATATTGTGGATGGTTTGGTTTTGTGGATGATATTAAAATGACAAATTTTCCATTAAAAAAAATTTTTTTTTTTTGAATTTTCCAAGAAATCAAACGTAATAATATTTACCTGCAAACTTTTTTCATGCGTTTGAGACGAATTCTGAAAAAAATTGAAAAGTTAGAATGAAATAGTTCATGTAACGATCACTACTGATAAAGAGAATTATTGATTAAATTAAAAGAATAAATTCATTACGTTACTAAATGATACTTCTAACATTAATTGATTTCGGACATTTTCGATGTCATTTTTATATTGGGTTAACCTTTCTGAATGCTAGAACAGAAGAAAAGGAAGAAAATGAGAAATCATTATACAAAATTCAGATATATATAGACAAACTTACCTGATTGCAATTAGCCATTGTTTTTAAACGATTACTTTGAACTTCATACCAATCCCTATCAATTCTACGCCTAAGGTTTAGTAATTTCTCATAAGTAGCAGGAGCTTTTTGTTGCGCATTAAGTTTTTCCACAAGTTTAATCATTTGGTCTACATTACTCAACAACATCGTGTATTGACTCTTGACATTGGAAGAACCCTTTACCCTACCATAAACAAAACGTGCTGCGGCTAATTCCATTTTTTATTATTTAACTGAGGAAGGTTGTTATTTTGTCTTTTATTTATAAAGATATCTATCTATAAATATAGATTCATTCCCATGACCATTAGTGAAACTTTACAATAACAACAACAATAATAATAACAACAAAATGAACGAGCTTTTTTGTGAAATAATACGAGTACAGTATGTAAAAATAGATTTAATTACATCTGCAAAAATTTTTATTAATAATTTTGCACAATATTCTTTACACGGGGCCTTAACATTAACCTACTTGCTTTATTGGGCAAATTGTTTTTGTTTTTTTTTGTTTTTGTTTTTTTTTTAACGTTACAATGTTTACTAAAAAAAATTTACATATATTAAAAAAATAATACAAGTTGAATGGATCGTCGTTGTTTGGGTTGTGGATTTCCGAAGGTAATTTGTTGTTGTTGAAATGGAGATTGTTGGGATGAATATTGTTGAAGGGAATATTGTTGATCGGGATATTGTTTGAGGTTGATCTTATTGATCTAGGTTTTGTTGAGGTTGATGTTGTCAAGGTTGGTGCTGTTGAGGTTGATATTGTGGATGTTGGTTTTGTGGATGCTGATAGTTGACGCAGTTATAAATGTATTAAAATGACAAGTTTCTATGAAATATTAAAAAAAAAAATTTTTTTTGAATTTGCCAAGAAATAATATCTACCTGCAAACTTTTTTCATGCATTTAGGCGAGTTCTGAAAAAATTAAAAGTTAGAATGAAATAGTTCGCATAACGAATGACCCAAATCACTACCGATAAAGAGAATTGTTGATTAATTAAAAAATTAAATTCATTACGTCATTAAATGATCCTTCTAACATTAAATTACTTCGAGCACTGTCGAGATCATATTGTATTGGGTTATCCTTTCTGAATGCTAGAACAGAATAAAAGAAGGAAAACGAGAAATTACTAGACAAACTTACCTGGGCGCATTTAGTCGCTGTTTTTAAAGGATTATATTTTGAACTTTAAAGCGATCCTTATCAATTCTACGCATAATGTTTAAGAAGCTCCTCATAAGCAATATGAGTTTTTTCGTGCAGATTAAGTCTATCCGCAAGTTTAGCCAGTTGCTTTGAATTATTCACCAACATTCTTTATTGTATTGTAAATAAAACCTGCTGCTTTTGCTATTTCCGATTTGAAACAAGGGTTATTATTTTTGCCTTTTATAAGGATACACATAAATACAAAACTCATTCCCATAACCGTCAAATGAAACTTTTACAACAAAAATAGTAATAATATCAAAATGAAAATGTTATTTGTTGTGAATAATACGAGTACAATATGAAAAACATGGAAACTGGAAATTAGTTACATCAGCAAATTTTTTATGCGCAATATTTTTTATACAGGGTAGAACTCAACAAAATGATCATTATGTCACTGCTATTAACTTTCACATTAACTTTCATATATACTTTATTAGTAGATTGTTTTGGTTATAGATGTTTATCGCACAACGGAAAATTTTTACACGACCATTATTTTTCTTTGATATTAACCTTTTTGAATAATGCATGAAGCTCTTTTGTTAGACTATTATATTTTCATTTATAATTTATTATTAGATCACAATTTAAAGTCTCGTTGTATTCATAATCAAGGAGTAAGTCGTTTGATAATTTTCTGTATTAATATAACTTTCAGTCAATCTGGAGTTTGTACTCATAATAGAAGTCACAAAATGGACTATAGTAATAAACAAGATTCTTGTGTGGCTGTGGGTACCGTGAGTAACTATTTATGAGAACACAAGGTGTCACAAGGTGATAATCTACAAAACGAAAATTGTTTATTTGCTTTTGGCGAATATTAATTTTATTTACTTCATAATTTCTCAGTTAAGGCAGGCAAGCTGGGGACAAAATCTTGTTTATTATATAACGAATGAACTTAATTTTCATGTCGACTAAAAAGCATACATGATGACGAAATAGGTTTGTTTCAATAATAATTTCGTTCAAACATTTCGAATACACCCTAATACTAATAATAATAATATTATTATATATAAAAATATAAAATATAAAATTCGACTTTGTTTTTAATGAATGTGGGTGGTTACATGCATAAAAGAAAAGTTGCTGTGTTACGTACGGTTCCTTTCTAAATGAATTTTTTTGAGTAATAGTAATATTTACATTTTAACAATTTGAATGCACCGACTTGCAAATTGAACAAAAATATTTTCGTTTACCAAAAACGATACGTGGTTAGCACAGTGGAAATTTGAAATGTTACAATACACTGGCAATAAAAAGTAAGTGATAAACTGGATTTGAATTTGATCCGAACTTGATCACCAATTTAGAGAGGTAGCAACTATACACTGGCGAAGTTTCAGAAGCAATGAGTTCTGTACAACATTTAGTGTAACAACAAACTTCCACTATGCTTACGTGGTTGTGGTTATTTTTATATCGTCAAATTCCTTCTATAGCGATAGACTTGAAAAAAAAAACTAATTGATCCACAAGGAAAAGATCAGGATAAAAGATCTCTCTTTTTTTAATTAGGAAAAAAATCTTGGTTGATTTTTTAACAATCGAAATTTGTAAATAACTTTTAATTCGGATGAGGGTTCTTCTTTGTGAAGGATCTTTTATTAAATTTATTAAGCCCGTGAACAATTTCCCTTTGTATATGATGTAATTTTTTAATAAATAAATTTTTTGCTCAACGCAACGAAAAAAAAATATGACTGGCTAATGTTGATACTCCGAACGAATATATATATAGACACCTCGCATTTCAAATGTAACGTGTAAAGCTGAATCATGTATAGAAGACCATTTCAGCACTATGTACTTCAACCCTCAAATTCGAATGCAGCGTAAAAAAGCAAAATCAATGCACCCTTTTTTGCATTTTTTTTAGGGGTAGCATGAAATAATCTATTTTATTAAAAATTGCATCATTGACCATGAATAACATGATATTATGCTAAGGTGCTTCGCATCCAATGCTAATTTTGTTGCTCCGAACTGATATTTTTTGACGAAATGTTGCCACAATTGTAATTGTAAAATTATTACATCGAATTCGTTGCCATTAAGTCAAGTGAATTGCTTTAAAGGTTAATAAAATACAAAAGCTCACAAATTTCCTTAGTTGTTCCCAAGGAGCTAAGTTTTTATTTTGCTGAATACAAAAGTTCAATTCCCACACACTCGTTTACTACAAAACCCGAACATCTCTTATATTAATAACGTGATACATGATCGGAGTAGATAAAATCGTCGGTTAGGGATTCGGTACTTTATGTTCCAGGGTCAACTAATTTTAATGTATAAAATTATTATGAAAATTTTATGTCAAAGCTTTTATAATTATTATCAAATTGCTATGTAAATAATAATCATGGAAATTACTTTGCAATAATAGACCCATCTTTATCTTTATCCTTATTATAGTGATCAACAAAATTTCATTAAGGATAACTTCTGGTCTTCGCTTGAAAAATGCGTAACTTCTGGTCCTCGCAGAGAAAAAATAGATAATTAACATTCTAATAAAATAAAACTCACTCTGATAATCATTATTTAATAAACTTTTAAAAATAAAAACATTGTCTTCATTTTCTTTGTTTAAAGTGCTTTGACAAAAGCAGCAAGTGTAGTTGGTGCCTTGGTAAAAAGTAACAATTGTGGAACTTTGGTGAAAAACTACATTTATTTGCTTTAATGAGCAAGTAAGCAAGGTTAGACTAACATTGGTTGATTAGTGAGTGTTTACAATGATTAGTAACGTAATTTGCTTTAGTGAGTAAGCAAAGGTTAGGAATAACATTGATTAACCAGTAGATGTTAATTAAATAGTATTATTGTATTCGGCTGTTAAACAGGCACTAATTCACGAACGGAACAAAAACTTTGCAACAGCACATTCATTCATTGACCAAATGTGATTTTTATTACGCGACAACTGTATTTACTTAATAATCATACACTTTAGTACTATATAGCGTAATTTTTGTTTGTTGTATATATATAGATAGACTACTTTGCTTGCAACATAAACAAACAATTTATTTATTATTATTTTATTATTGTACGTTATTTTTAGTTATTATCGCACTCATTCGATTATTGATTATTTCTGGAGTTAGTTGATCAAAGGGTTAGACCACAGCAAACAAAAGAAAATAAACCTCTCCGATAGATGGACGTGGTAGATAAAAAATAAAAAAATAAAACCAAAAAGGTAAGGAAAGATCAAATTTTTTTTTAACATCAAATTATTTTGTAAGTAATGAACGATCGAATTTACCAGTTAAAAAATTCCACGTGACTAAATTAATCGGTTAAAGAATTTTTGCGCGGTGCCAACCTCTATTTTGAATGTGGCATCAATACGACACTCTCTGACGAGTTTCAGAATATCTTATAAAATTTTTACATCAGCAGAAAATTTCTAATTCGTAACTATTCTCTATTAGTAATGATAGAAGGGTCGTCTAAAATAATCTATGAACAAAAAAGTGATTTTAATATAGTATAATGTCAAAGTTTTTATCCAGATAAAGCAACCCTACAATCGTTTAACAGAATATAAACAATCCCAAGCCGAGGACCAATGTGTTTTTATGTATGCTTTAATTCCCACATCTCAAATTTTTTTATTGCTTCATTCAATACTTAAAAAATGAAATAATTTTTGAACGGTTATGAAGAACATTATATCCCATTTAGTTTATAATATATTTGGTCATTAGATTTATGGAATGCATCTTTAAATTTAATATATTTGGATATTTTTGATTAATCATTTGTCTTGCTACTTTGACGTTTCCAGCACCATCAGTAACAAGATCAGTAAATTTTTCTATGTTATTCATAGATAATATGTGCTCGATTTCATTCGCCAAAAATTCAACAGTATGTGAATGTTTAGTATAATCCACAAGTTTTAATAATATTCTTTATTGTTAAATATAGGTAATGTCTCAAATTTATTGTTCGTAAAATTACTAATAGTAATAGTAATAGTAATTGTAATAAAAACCAATTCGAAATTAGTTTAGAAATGGTTTAAGAAAATAACTCTGAGAACTCATATATATATATTATACGGTCAAATCTCGTTTCAACGAGTTATAATTAAATGTTACAAACGAATTTTTCAAAATCTTTGCTTCACATGTAAAACCATTCGCTGAAACGCGATATGTAATTTTGGTATAATAGTAATAAATTTTAGATGTAATTTTCTTATGTGTCCCCCCCACAGATTCGTTGAAAACGAGGTTTGACTGTATACGGTTTGTTTAAATTTTGTTAAATATCGAATTTTTTTTTTTTCAAAAAGCTTTTCAAGCCGATCATATTTTCATCATACATTACTCACTCATGAGTGTATCAAGCAGATTGTTTTGAATAAGTTCTAGTACAGCATTGAACTTCGCCTATTTTTCAAGATAATCACATTTCAAAAATTTGCCTTCAATTTCTTGAACGCAATATTATCATCAGGAAAATAAATCTCATGTAAACCTACCCAGGGTTTAAAACTGACCAGCATTATGCGGAAATGTTAACAGAATTACCAAAATATCGACATAATGCTGGCCAATTCTGAACCCTATGTAGGTTTATGCAAGATTTATTTTCCTGATGATGGTACGTCTACAAAGTGCTCACAGAGTTGCAAATCTATTATATCAAACTCACTAAAAGCCTTTTCCCAAAGTACATAAATTCACACTTAAATCACACTCGGATTAATTAGACTTAATTTCTGCTTTAAATTTAAGTATACTTTGATAGCATAATAAAGAATATTTTAAGTGTGGAATTTGCATAAGGAGGGGGAAAGTGTATAATGAAGCAACTAAAAAGTTCAATAAAATCATGAATACAAGTGATCAGACCATAAACAAGTAAGAAAAGAAATGGAAAGGAATAAAAGTATCACTTGAAAATATTGAGGTTATTGGTTAGTTGGTTTAAATTAAATCAAATGAAAAAATCCTTCTTATTTTTGATTCGCATACACATATTATCAGGAGATTTTAATGGTAGATACGATATTAAATTGATGACTTTAAAAAGATGGATGATTAACATTGAGAAGTGAAACATGTAATAATGTTATATGCAAAAATGAAATCTAGCAATGTGAAAATTAAATTAAATTTCATATTTAATTATAGGTTTCCAAAAAAGGAAATTTGATCTTTCCATTGTTTAAACTGTTGTGCGTGAAAATGAAATTTATGTGAATTTGCCAATCAGAATTTCATATCCAAACACTCCACCTCAAAATTTTAATTATTTCACATAGTTTCAAATTCACATACAACAGAACTAAATGCAAATGTTCTGGATATTCTGGCTAATGTATGTAATTAAGGAAATTTTTAAATTTTTAATACAAGTCAAAGCAGGTAGGTACAAAGATTTTTAAAAAGATATTCATACAGTCTACTCTCTCTATAACGACCACTAAGTAAATTTTCTCTATAACGAACTTCCCTTTTGTCCCCGTTTCAATTTTTTATAATTAAATTCTTTCTCTATAACGACCATCTTAATAAACTCTCTCTATAACGACCAAAAGCAGAGAAATTACATATAGGGACGGAGGGTTCGTTATAGAGAGAGTGAACTGTATATAAATATATAACATAGATTTACAATAAATCTTAATCTCAAAGAATGGAAAGGCATAATTCGTCACCCAATTTTTATTTGTGTAATTTTTGATTTCGAACTGCAAAAGAAATGTTGATAGTCATATATATATATATATAATCTAACTTTATGATTACTTTTGATTACCACTACCACCAGCAGCAGCTATCATTGTTTGTTTAATAAGATTTACAAATTAGAGAGGTGTTATCATTATACATGAAGTCGAAACTATTTCGACCATTTGCGGATCTGGTCGAAATATAGGGTCGAAATAAAGTCGAAACTGATTTTTACTATGTAGTTGCTTCAAGTCGAAACATTTCGGCTTTGGGGTTTTAATTTCGACTTCATGTATAGTTATCAAAAAAATTTTTTTTAAAATAACCTTTAAATAAAATAATTTCAACATTATCATCAGCTACGGCCATACATAGTGAAAAGCACCGGAACCCGTCCGATCTCCGAAGTTAAACCACTAATGGCCCAGTCAGTACTATGGTTGGGGACAACATGGGAATACTGGGTGTCGTAGCTTTTTTTTTTTTTTTTATATTATTCATTAATATTAATAATGCGTGAGAAAATATTAATATATATAAAATAAATAATAATCATTCTTTACAAATTTTTTTTATTTTTTGAAATGGAACTTCAAGGCTCTTGTCATTGTGAAAAAGTTAAATTCAAAGTAAAGTCCAATACACCTGTACCATATATGAGATGTTATTGGTAATATTAATAAAGGTTTGAATTTTTGAATATATTAATATGTTTGCTTACCACCTAAAAATAATCATATCTTCAAGTTCCATATGCCGTAAACTTGATGGTGGAGGTGGATATAGTACTAATATTATGGGATTGGTAATTAATTAGTTAATTTAGATCATGATTTCTTTTTTTTTGATAAATTTATAATGGTTTTTTTTTGTTTTAGAATGGTACACTTGAAGTTGACGGAATGGAAAATGTCAAGTAAGACATATTAGTATGTATTGAATAATTATTTATGATAACTAATAAATATTGTTTTCTTTTGTAGAAGTTATCGTGGAATTAAGGATAAATCTTTACCTAAAAAACAACAAGAGGAATGGTAAATCATAATCATAATCACAATAATATTAATAATAATAAATTTAGATTTTATTTAGATTTTATTTTGCTTAAATAGTGGAAATAGAAGATCATTTTGTAAAGAATGTGGTGCATTTTTATGGGCCTATGATCCAAAATATTCTGAATGGGTTAGTTATTTATTTATTTATTTTGTAGTTAAATACTCACGTACATTTATAATATAAACAATTTATTTTTTTTAAAAAAAATCATTCACACAGTGCTATCCGTTTGCATCTGCAATTGACACACCACTGCCAAAACCCAAAAGATTAGTTTGCATAATGTTAAAAGATAAAGCTGATTGGGCTGAAGTTCCTGATTCAAGTGAAGCTGACTTATTTGATGAATATCCTGATAAATCAATTGAGGGTTGGCATAAAGCTAATAATCAATGGATCAAATAATTTTATAATTACAATTATAAATAAATAAATGTCATTCTTCTTATGAGTGCCTTTTTTACCGGTGAAAATATGATCCTTATATCAAGTCAATCTCATGTTTCCTTTATCCCTGTTGTGCGTGAAAATGAAATCTATGTGAACTTGCAATTCACATACGTGAAATTCAAATTAACCAATTAGAATTTTATATCCAAACACTCCATCCCAAAATTTTAATTATAAATTTTGATTTCACAGTTTCAATTTCACATACAACATCCCTAACTTAATATTAATATTTTCCTTAGTGTGAAAAAGGTATTCTTTCTTGCACAAAAAATAACTTTTTGAAAATATATAGTAGGACTCTGTGTAAACTTTAATATTAATATTTAGCTAAATTTTATAAAGGTTTTATTATATTTATTATAAATTAACTCACAAAATATATTTTATTAAAACATCATCTAAATAAATTTTTATTAAAACATCATCCGATTAAATAAATACATTTTTATTTCTTTATAATAACCAGCATGTAAGTATTATTTATATAGGCATATTGTAACAAAACCAGGCAAAGTGAACACAATGGGATTACTTTTGATATCATCCTCCTCTTCGGATTGATAAAACTTCTATATACTGTATAATAAACATTATTATAAATAAAAAGATAAAAAATCATTTATCTTCACATTCACAAATTCATCACGATAATATAGATCACGCACCATTTTGAAGCAAAATACCTGGTTCGTAAAAATTACATCTTCATTGGAGTATGAAATGATGTTTGCTTCATTTTTTTTCTACTGGTAGAAACTCCATTTTTTTGATATTATATAAATATCAATATGTTCTTCATGTGCCTGAAGGGCACGTGAAAAAAAGAATATTGACTATAGGAAGTGTAGTAGTAGGAGTTATCTACCGATACCTGATAAATGAATTATCAGGCAGAAATAAAAAATTCAAATATATTATTATTAAATGATAAACTGATTGTATCACATGATTATAATATCAAGTTGCAAAAATAAGTTTGTCTATTTCTGCCAGTGATTACATAGGACCTACTTGATAATTAATTTTATTCGCATAAAAAAACTTTATTGGTGTGTGACAAAAGAAAGTTGACTTGTAATAAATAAATCTATTAAAGATGAAATATTTTTCCATTAATAATTTGTTATTGATATTAATAATAATTAGTTGCGAAAAAATAATTATCAATGTTGAAACAAGAGGAATTACAGAAACTAAAGAGGACGCAGCGAGAATAGCAAGAAATTTGGTAAATGAAACAGGATATGGAACTCTTGTTACTATTATGAGCGAAAATGAAGATCATATGAAAGGTGAAATTATCATGTATATATTTATTCTTAAATAATAATAATAATAATAATAATAATAATAATAATAATAAAATTTTAAGGATATCCACTTGGACTTCTTGAATATTTATCAGATGATTGTCCATCCACTGGAGATCCATTATTACTTTTGAGTCATGTGCAGGTAAAAGAAAGGAGGGGGGAAGGGATGATTGAAAAATTACAAATATACTAAACCATGAATTTATTGTATGTATGGAAAAAGCTAAATGTTCGCAATGCTTTTGATGATGGACTGAGAGCTTCTCTGTCGATTCGTAAATTAAGTTGCAAGAAATCATTTTTTCCTTTCGCTGAACCAAGATTAAATTTATTTGGTAAAATAACAAGGGTTAACGAGAGTGAGGTAAATATAACAAGAATTGATTAATTAATTAATTAATTAATTAATTAATTAATATTATTATATTTATTATTATTATTGGGAGAAAAGGTTCTAATATTTAAATTAATTAGGAGAATGATGTTAAGAATTGTTATCTAGAGAAACATCCAAAAGCTCGTTATTGGTAAGGATGTCTTTTCTTTTCATGCTAATGATGGTGATGATGATCAAGAACATTATCAATTCATTAACTTCTTAAATGATTATGGCAATTATTAGGCTTCCTGGCAAAGTTCATTCATTTCATTTCTATCGATTTAAAGTTCAAGATATTTATTTTATTGGAGGTTTTGGGGGGTAATTTGCTAATAATTTTATTGACTGATTGATTGAGATTGGTAATTAATAAGTTAATAACTTTGTTATATGTCATAAAAAGTCTTCATTATATAGGATTTATTGAAGAGAAACTATATCATGAGACAACTCTAGATGGTGGTTCTGATGATATTTGTGAAGAATGATTGAAAGTACAAATATGCATACATGCATGTGTAACTTGTTAATGTGTGTTTACTTTTCTTATGAATGGATGTTTTTTGTTTTTCTTGATCACGTGTATACTTTCATTTTTAAGAAAAATTGTTTTTTACCTTTTTTATAATTATTATTAAAAAAAATGTAACAATATTAAATTCTTGTTTGTTATTTATTAGTTTGTATCTATTATAAATAAGCATAAAAAAGCAGATAAATAGCGCGTCACTTTATAAAACTATTTTATTTCCCATATATATATGCATGCTTATTATTTCAAAAACAATCAGAAAATTTTCTTCATTTTATTCTGCATGAACTTTTCCCACTAACGCAGCAACAATCGCAACAACGAAAACAACAATGGATTTAATTTCACAACATGACGATGAAGAGGGTTCTAATGAGAATTTAATTCTTCATCTTACAACAGAATTTAAAAAGCCTTTTACAGGCTGGGACTTTTCATATCTTAAAGGTCGCATGGAAGAAAATTCCGGATCTTTAGGTTGGAATTATGAAAATACCGTGAGAAGTTTGTTACCACATCATAAAGGGCTTTTAGATATGGGAACTGGTAGTGGTGAATTTCTTGCTTCTTTGAGTCCTTTACCTCCAGATACATGTGCAACAGAAGGTTGGGCTCCCAATATTGATATTGCAAGAAAACGTTTAAAACCTTTAGGAGTAACAGTTACAGGTAATTAATGATATGACAATAATAGTTCAATCAATATTAACTTATTACAATTATTAATCGTTAATAATAAAAAAACAAAGGAACAAAATGATACAAATGATTGAAATCTATTATTCTTTTTATCGATTTAATCAGTTAATTAATTAATTTAATTCATTCATTTATATATATACAAATAACATTTAGCAATTACCGATTATGACGTTAGATTACCAATTAATGATGCAAGGTTTGATTTAATAATTAATAGACATGAACCATATATTATCTATGAAGTACATAGGCTCCTTAAACAAAATGGCATATTTGTGACACAACAAGTTGGAGAAAGGGATAATATAGAAATAAATAAATTATTAGGTGCACCGGAACATCTTGGTTATCGTGAATGGCATTTAGAACAAGCTTGTAGTGAAATGGTCAAGGCGGGATTCACCATACTTGAGAAACAAGAGGCTTTTATAGAGACAAAATTTTATGATGTTGGTGCAATTGTTTACTATTTAAGAGCTATTCCATGGCAAATTGAGGATTTTTCAGTGGAAAAGTATTCTGAACAATTGATAAATTTACATCATAAAATTCAGAATGAAGGTTACCTTTCTGTAGAAAGTCATAGATTTTTCATAATTGCAAGAAAAATTTAAATTTAATTAAGTTAATTATTTTTAGAAAGGACTTTTTATTTTACAAAATCACCCCAAAAAATATTTATATGCACATATTTAATTATTAATACTTTTTATTTATTATAATCATAATCATGATCATTTTATTTTAATATATATTTTTTTTCAAAAAAAATATTAGTGTCAATTCTTATTCTAATTTTTATTATTGAGTAGGCGAGAAAAAAAGAAAATGAGATAATGAAAAAATAATAAAATTTTGTTTTTTATTATTTGTTCAAATAAAATTATAACAAGGACAACTATAAATATTACTAAAATTATTCGTCATGAAATGTAATTTTACAACAACTCTGATTTTTGAACTTAATAAAGAATTGAGTTTATTAATTGTTGAATGAAATCAATCAGAAGAGTTCAAGGTTTTATTTATGTTTATTATAACGATATTTGCTATAATAAGCTTCATTTATTATTTGTACATATTAATATAAATTTACAAATTCATAATAAAATAATAACTAATAAAAATATAACTAATAAAAGAATTTAATTAAATCCAGAAAGGAATTAGTAAAAATAAAAAAAATGTTCAGTTAAAAACCGTAAAATTAATCCAGTCAAGTTTATGAGATCAGTAAATGATCAAAAAATTAATGATATCCAATAATGTATACAAAATCCAAATTATAAAATTTGCACAATCAATTGTTCTGAATTTGTGATGGAACCTTTCTTTATTAATATGTATATATATAGGCCTGCTATATATTTTTATAATTATATACCAATTGGCGAAGACAATTTATTACCATTCTCGCCGTTATTATTATTGTTGCTATTTGATGATGATCTGTTAGATGAGGAAGGAAAGATAATCGGTGCTGATATATTATTAGAAGATATATCTTTAGTAAGATTATGATGTTGAATTATATATTTATTCAGGTTATGCTGATTGTGATTAATTATATTGTTAAATTGCACATGTGGATTCATTCGAAGAGGTGGTTCATATCTTAGAAATAATTCATCCTTGAAATGACGATGTCTAAAATAATAACATACAATCAATCAGCCAGCCAGATAATTAACAAAACTTCAAAGACAATATATACACACAAACTTACCTGATACCAGTTGGTTTTCTTGCTTCTTCAAAATATTTGATAGCGTCCGCAACTGTTAAATGTAATTCTTCGATTAAATAAGAACAGATCATGAATCCTGTTCGATTAAACCTACACGCACATGCACACATGCATACACATAGATATGTTAATCATAAAAAATAAAAACCAGTTCCAATAGAATATAATTCTACTCTGTAAAAAAAATTACAAACCCATAGTGACAATGCACAACAATTTGTTTATCTGGTTTCTTATTCCAAGCTTCTTTTGCTATTTGAATAAATTTTCTAACCTCATCACGTGAAGGTGGAATTTTACTAGCTGTACTGAATTTTATGTAAGTGATATGAGAATTGTCAAAGTCACTTGTTCGATATGGTGGTGAATCTTTTGTTATATCTAAAATACTGCATGTTGAATTAATAATAACAATAACAATATATTAAATTAATATCTCATTTTTTTCCAATAAAGTGAAAAGAAATAAAACCAAGTTCAAAGAAAGTTTGAATACGGATTTATAGATTGTTGAATTGATTTGATAGATTACAATCCTATTTCCGGGTGCCGTGCAATAAAAGCCGTCGGACAATGTTCTTCATCATTCTGACGCATAACCTTTTTTATAAAAAGGTGATTAATTTTTCATGTATATGTTAAATAATAATGAGTAATGAGGAACAATTATCAGATACATACTTTCATTGCTCTAAAACCTGTGTTATTGACAGTAATTTCTGATATAGTAGGTGTTTGTTTCCACTAAATATATATAATTTTTAAATATATATCATAATAACAAGATGAATGATGATGATATGATATCAAACCTTTTCATAATTTTTCATTGACCATTTATTTTCGTCTTTGGTTTCGTAGATTATTTGCCATGCTGGATCCAATGTTGCAAGTCTGCATTCATTTATAAGGAACTGATTAATTATACGATTTAACAATTCCGGTTTTTCCAACATTGGAACATGACCTGATTCTTGAATGATAACAGGCTGTGGTGATGCGCCTACTTTATTATTCCATTCATGTATAAGTGCCATTTCGCTAGGTGGTGTAACTTCATCCTTGAAAAAAAAATTAAATAAGTTTGATAACCATTACAAAATTTATTTATTAGATTGTAACTAACCGCTTGACCAGAAATGAGTAATAAAGGACATTCGATGGCATCTATATTTTCTCTGGTAAACCATTTCGCTCCCTTTAACATACATTTAAAAACTTGAGTTTTTGATTGTTTATTCCATAGAAGTTGCTTTGATCTAATCATATCATTTGCAGTTTTGCTTAGCATGCGATTAACACTTGTAGAATGAATCCCACCTCGACGATCCAACATACGTAAAATATTAAATATAATATCAGGTATTGATTGAATTCTTCGCTGTCGTTCCAGATCTTTTTCGGTTGTTTGAGCTTTTACCGAAATAAGTGTCAAAGCTTTTATAGATTGTTTTACACGTTGGTACAACAAAGTACCCAAGCAACAACCATAAGAATGACAAATCAATACCGTATTATCACTTGGATAACGTCTTAGTAATTCTATTAGATCTTCCACTAATGATTCCGTAGTATAATCTTCTGGCCTTTAGTATTGTTATTATTATTATTAATAATGTTATAAATGATGTATAAAATATTTATTATTACGAGTATATATCTTTTTTTACCTTCTTGATACTTCACTTTTCCCACATCCAACCAAATCAATAGCTAAAACATTTGCAGTCGATGAGAAATATTCAATTTGATATTCCCATTGTGCTGCCTTTTTTTATAGAATACAATAATAAAAGAACAAAGAAGGGTAATTAAGTGGTAAATCATTATGATCAATTGTTAATCATATATTATAATCAACGAGAATAAGCAACCTGGCCACCTAATCCGTGAATAAATAAAATTAATGGCACTTTTGCACCAAGTTCATGTATAATGTGAACGATCCGAATTCGTTTATTCCTGATGTTTACAAATTGTGTATGCTTCTGAATGATGTTAGATGGTTCATTATCATCTGTAAGACCATTTTGGATTGATGATAATGGCAGTTGTAATAATGATTATGATATTTAGGATAAATATATTTATTTATAATAATAACAAAAAAAAAAAATATAGGAAACTTTATAATTTTGTTATTGTCTTGAAACTTGCCCTTTTCAATTTTTTTATAAATATTGAACAGTAAACTAGTCAAAATTAAAGCAAATCCTGTAAAAGCTAATGGTAAAGCGTAATTAACATTCAAATGTTGAAATGGTGTGGGAAAACTAGAAATAGCTGGAAATTTTTTAATAACATTATTAAAAAAAGGGGAAGAAATAAAAGATTCCATATTGTTTTTATAAATTAAATTAGAAATATTTTATTATTATATATTGTTAATTTGGGTTAGTTTACTATTAATATTAAGATGGTCAGTGCTATTACGTCAATGTTACATCGTACATGTGTATATCATGCTTGACACATAAATAATAAATTTTTTTTCAATTTTAAAAAAAAATTCAAAATTATGGCATCTTTCATGGACCCAACACTGCAGTCTACCATTAGCAACAATAGTAGTAATAGCAACAGCAG
This sequence comes from Entrophospora candida, assembly GCA_910592215.1. Lineage (NCBI taxonomy): Eukaryota > Fungi > Glomeromycota > Glomeromycetes > Entrophosporales > Entrophosporaceae > Entrophospora > Entrophospora candida. Next base: position 23,407 of record CAJVPN010000115.1, read on the forward strand.
CAACAGTAGTCGTCGTAGCAGCATTGCTAGTGGTAGTATTATAAATAATAAAGAAGCAATAATAGATCCTTTTGATGCTAGATCTATACCAGTTCAACCAGCTGCATATACAGAAAATGATCCTACGGTTGAATTCTTTTGTATGCTTCATAAGAAATCTTCTTTTTTTTTAAGAAATGTTATCCCAAACTTATTGATTTTATAAATATGTTTATGCTCATAGATCGTCCAAGAACTTTATCAGTACTGTCAGCAATGTTGATTGGACTACTTTATGTTGCTATGAAACCAGAAATGATTGATACCTCAATTAATATTAAATTGTAAGTTAAAAAAATTTACTTGTAAATATTAAGTAGTTAATATTCATATTTGTGCTTTTATAATAGTGGAGCCATGGCGGGAGTTGGATTTTTTTTGCTTTTTGCAATGCTACAATTTAGAGATGGGCCATTCATTAGACCACATCCAGTAATATGGAGAATTGTATTGGGATTAGGAGTTTTATATCAAATGTTTTTAGTGTTTCTTCTATTCCAAGTAATTAATCATTTTCAATTTTATTTTTAATAATTTATCGTTATTAGCTAGATAATCCAAAATTTATATATCATAATATTAATAGAATAAACGTGACGCAAGATACATTTTTGCAACAATAGATCCATCTTTAGGCAGACCACTTCCTGAACGTTCATATGCTGACAACTGTGAATTAACAATTGAAAATATCAAAGTAAATATATATGTTCGATGGGTTTAATAATCATAAGATCTTAAATTAATAAAATTCACATATTTTTTGTTTTGTTGATTTATTAGGATCAGATGGATATTTTCGTTGTTTATCATGCATCTGGATGGTTTGCCAAGGCATTGGTGCTTCGTGATTATTGGTTTTGTTGGATATTGTCCGTTATGTTTGAGGTGATGGAATATTCGTTACAACATCAATTAAATAATTTTGCAGAATGTTGGTGGGATCATGTAAGTTACATATTATTTTTATATATGCCATAGCATATATGAGATTATCATACGTTTCTAGGATATTATATATATAAATTTATTCTTATATTACAACTTTAATTTATTAAAGTGGATTTTGGATGTTATAATATGCAATTGGGCTGGTTTATATCTTGGAATGAAAACATGTGAATATTTTGAGATGAAGGGTTATTCGTGGAGAGGTATTAAACAAATTCCGTCATTAAAAGGGAAAATGAAACGTACAGTCCAACAGTTCACACCGCATCATTGGACAAAATTCGAATGGGGAACAACAAAAAGTTTTAAAAATTATTTAGCCGTCATTGGACTTTTATTTTTGGTATATCTAATGAACTTCTCTTTTTATTTTAAAAATGGCATTTAATTTTTATAATTTATTAATTTAACTTAAAATTTTCAAATTAGTTTTTACAAACTGATTTGAACGCTTTCTATTTGAAATATTTATTATGGATACCACCAGAACATCCATTAAATGCATATAGATTTATATTACTTTTCTTTTGTGCAATTCCTGGTACAAGAGAAGCTTATCAATATTTAACAGACAAGTAAGTGAAATTTTTTTATTGAGTTTCTTTTGAAATTTTACTCAAACATTTTATTTTATTTTATTTCCCATACGAACACTTTAGAGATTGTAAAAGACTTGGTCCACAAGCATGGTTGACTATAGCAAATATAATGACAGAATCAGTCATATGTTTTAAATTTGGTAGAGGCGAATTCCCAAATCCAGCTCCAACGAGTGTAATAATATTTTGGACAATTTTAATAAGTTCATTAGTGATTTATGCAATTTGGCAATTTGGCATACCATATTGGAAAAAGAAAGAGACTAAAGCACAAAAGATTAAACAAAAATAGTGAGAAAGCAGTTAATATAAACAACAATTAATGATTATATTATATTATATTATATTTTTTTAAAATTAATTAGTGGGAGTTAATTAATTAATATTGTAAATATTTTAAAGGAATATGTGAAATAAACACAATCAAGATTTATTCGAGTATATACAGGTTTTGTACATCTGCGCCTCTGTACTAAATTTATGTACATATTAAGTACTCGACGCCCATCACAAATTCTGTATAAACAAAAAAGAATAGTAATAGTGTATCAGTACGGACAGAATTGAAAAGCAATTGGATTTATTTATATATATTAATATTAAGATTTATTATTATTGTTTGCGAAAAAGTCACATTATTGAAAATTATTTGCGTATAATAAGTTTATCAATTCTTTTTACAAAATGTTTGTAAGACCGATATTTTAATATTCTTGTTTATATATATCTACCTAAACTTGTCAATTTCATTTTGTAAAATATTAATAAAAATTTTTTCCGATTTTAAAAATTTGTTTAAACTCAGAAGAAAAAAAATTCTTAAAAACATATGGAAGACAATTCGAATAGACGCAGATATCATAACGGCTCTTACAGCTTTGATGACTCTAATGAAGCAAATTTTGACAAACAATCAGAAGTAAAGGATGAAGCAAAATATGGCACATGCCAAAGGTGTATGGGATGTTATGCTAATTATGAATGGTGCCAAAGATGTGACCCGATTCTATTAACTGAAGGATGGACTAGCGATAATGAAGCGATAGACGAAATAATAAAGAGCACACAACTCAAAGCAAAGGGATACAATAATTATAATTATCTTGAATGGATTTCTTATAAGGATTTGATAAACAGTGTAATTATAGGTAGTGGTGGCAATGCAATTATATACAAAGCTACTTGGAAAAATGGTAGAAAATCCATAGACGAAAATAAAAAACGATGTGCAAACGACATGATTGTTGCATTAAAAAGATTCCATTCTCCAGAAATTTCGAAAGAATTTCTAAAAGAGGTAAAGTCAATTTTTTTAAAAAAATTTACTAGCCAAATTAATTATTAAAATGATTTTACTTTATTTTCTAGTTTAAAAATTATGTTATATTTCATCAAGAAAAATGTATAATTCATATTTATGGAATAACAAGAGATCCACACACAATGCAATATATTTTCGTAATGGATTATAAAGAAGAAGGAAGCCTTCGGGACTATTTATCAAGAGAATTTAGAATTTTAAGGTGGAAAGATAAAATAAAGATTCTCGAGAGTATTATCAAAGGGTTAAAAACAATTCATGCAAAAAACATCGTTCATCGTGATCTTCACAGTGGTAATATTCTTCACCAAAAACAATGTCATTTTATTACTACATTCATTGCAGACTTAGGGTTATCATGTCCGGTTGATCAAAAATCATCAAATAGTAATATGGTTGGGGTAATACCTTATATTGCGCCTGAAGTCATGAATCGAAGACCATATACAATGGCATCAGACATCTATAGTTTTGGGGTGTTGATGGCAGAAATATCAACAGGTCAGCGACCATTCAGTAATGTCTCACATGGAATAAGTCTTATGCTCGAGATTTTTCAAGGGTTAAGGCCAAGATTTTCCAGTAACACACCTAGTTTTTACAAAGAGTTAGCATGCAGTTGCATGGACGGTGATCCAGAAAGACGACCAACTGCAGAAAAAATTGCAGAGATTTTGGTTTCTTGGAAACTCTCATTTAATGATTTTGTAATTTCTGCTGAAAAACATGATCATTATACACAAGATCAGATTGATGAAATAAAATCAAGGAGAAGAGAAATTGATGAAATGGATAGAATGGAATTTGACCCTTCAACAATTGTTCACCCAAATGCTGTTTATACTAGCAGACTTTTAGAACTTCCAGGAGACCTTACATGAACCTGTTAAGAAGGGTAGAATTAGTAATACAAATGGTAATTCCATCATTATCAATTTTAAACTTGATATTGTAATAAAATATCAGTTTTAACAATTATCTTTATATAATATCTCTTTATATTTATAAGTATCTTTTTATATTTATAAATTCTCACAAGTACGTTTAGATACGTGAGATACGGATGAATTGCTAAATTAAGATTATAAAAAAACATTAAATATTTATTTATTAAATTTATAATTTGTTTATATAAATTGATACAATTTCTTATCCGATAACAGTTTTATTATAATAATAAATTAATATTAATAATAATAAATATATATATATTTATTTTCACGCGGAAAATAAAAAATAAAAATCTAAATAATATATAATAACAGAAAAAAATGTAACGTAAATAAAGACGGAATTAATAACTAGCGTTCACGTTTCACCAAGTTTTAATATTTTCTTTTTTTTCCTATATATAAGAGCTGATATCATTTGGGGCTTTTTTTAAAAAAAAAAAAAATGTTTTTGACGTATATTGGTTTTGTTTCTTCAAGATTTATAGAATTAATTAAAAGAATTTTTGATCCACCGAATTCTTGTAAAGAACCAGCTTGTGGTAACGAGAAAAGCATGCGACTTGAAGAAGCAAAAAGATGTGATATTAATGATTTACAAATTCCTCATGAACAATTAAAATATATTGAAAAGATAGGCGAAGGGGGTTTTACAACCATATACAAAGCTACTTGGATAAAGGGTGAAAATTATATACATCCTAAGAACGACATAAGGCACAATAAAGATTGTACTGTTGCATTAAAACAGTTACATGGCTCTCAAAAGATTTCCGAGGAAGCTTTAAATCAGGCAAGTTACTTTATCTTATTTATTTTCTTGAGATTTTTGTTTTTACAAAAATATATTGCTAAAACGAATATATACATGTATAAATGTTATAGCTCAAAAATTATAAAAAATTTAATCAAATATATGGATTAACAATTGATCCACGTGAAAAAGAACTTATAATAATAATGGAGTATAAACGCGATGGAAATCTTTATGATTATTTATCTGTTGATTTTAAAAAAATACCATGGTTGGAAAAAATAAAAATTCTTAATTATATTAAAGGTTCTTTACAAAAAATCCATCAACAAAATCTCATTCACTGTAATCTTCACAGTGGCAACATATTTCACAAAAAAAAACAACAATTTATGCCTACACATATTACAGATTTAATGTTGACAACTCTAGTCAAACAAAGAACAACATCGTCATCATTATCAAATACAAATAATATATACGGGGTAATGCCATATATTGCACCTGAAGTTCTAAGAGGTGAAACGCATACAATGGCATCTGACATCTATAGTTTTGGGGTGTTGATGTCAGTGATATCAACAGGTCAGCAACCATTCAGTGATATCCCACACGATAGAACCCTTGCGGTTCAGGTTTGTCAGGGGTTAAGGCCAAGATTTTCAAACAACACCCCCGATTTTTTCATAAGATTAGCATACAATTGCATGGATGCTAATCCGAAAAAACGACCAACTATAAAGGAAATTGGGGATATTTTAGATTCTTGGAAACCTTCATTTAATGATTATGTAATTTCGGCTGAAAAACATGATCATTATTCACGAGATCAGGTTGATGAAATAAGATCAAGGAGAAGACAAATTGATGAAATGGATAAAATAAAATTTGACCCTTCAACAATTACAAGTGTTCACCACAAAAATGCTATTTATACCAGTAGATTTTTAGAACTTCCAAAAGACCTCCCAAAACCTGTTAATCACAATTATGTCAAAATCATTGGCAATTTTAATGGTAATTATTAATATAATTGTTAAATTATCTGTTATTTAGTATTACTATTATAATAATATTATTATTAATTTTAATATCAATATTAATATCATTATTATAATTTTAACAATTAGAATACTACAACAAAAAATTAATATTAGAAGATTAGTACACCAATTAAAATTATTAAAATACAAGTACTATAACTATACATGAAGTCGAAGCTATTTCGATCATTTGCAGATCTGGTCGAAATAGGGTCGAAACTGATTTTTACTATGTAGTTACCTCAAGTCGAAACATTTCGACTTCATGTATAACTATAACTATTATATATAAATTAATAATTGCCTTGACTTAACATATATTTTAGCCAAGTGCTCATTCGAGTTACGCGGCCAGCCCTGTTTGAGATAAACCTTTGGGGGCCTTTTCAACAGAAGTAACTCTCTGGGCCACCCAAAGCCAAAATTAGGTCGAGTGCAAAGATTTATTTTTAGCATAATATAATTTTCATGTGTAATATATGCAATATATTTATTTTATTACTTACAGTAATATAAAAAATATCAAAATAATAAAATATCAAAATAAAAAATAATAAAATAATAAAAAATATAATAAATAAAATATCAAAAATCTAAATTCTCAAAATTTTGCCGGAAGCACTTTTAGGTATCTTATCAATAATGTAGATAACACCGCGCAACAGTAACCTTTTTCAGCCATATAATCTTGAATGGATTTTTGGCAGCCGGTTTTGCTATTTAAATTGATAACCCCAATATAGAAAAATGTGTAAGATCTTCACCATTTCCGCTTTTTACGTGACATCTCTAACTTGAATTCCTTTAAATGGAAAATGTATATTCTATTTATAATAGTTTATGCACGCGCCAGGTGGCAGTGGACACTTGATTTTATTTCATTGGCAAAAAGTTTCAGCTCGAGAACTTTTTGTATTCCATCTTTTTCACATGCATGGTTTTATATAGTGTTATTAGAATATGCAGGACTTGGAAGTTTACGGATGCATATTAATATTAATATTGACGGGTCTGCAGCGGAAAACATCAAGTATAGAAATGATTCTCAATGAAGTCAAATTGTTTATATGATCTACGTTACACGTATTTATTGAGTGCAAAGATAAAAAATTTTTTTTCACTGTTGTAAATAATGCAAATATCACCAATAAAAAATAAAAATAGAGTTTTAAATCATATTTTTGTACTTGATTAATCTGCATGTGTATCGAAAATCCTATTCATATTATATTTCTATAAAACTCTGTGCCTCAATTTTCACGCGATTTCTAGAAAGATTTTACTTTCAATTGTCACTATGTGATAAATGCGACAAGAGGAAATTAAGTGGTATGTATGAATTAATTGAAAGCAGACGAACGAAGAGACAAAAAACCAAAATGAAGAAGAGCCAGGAGGTGTGAATGAAAAGTTTAAAGGCGAGGATAGTGAATAAGAAAGTGAGGATGATGGTGAAAATTTAAAAGGCGAGTGGATGATGGCTGTGTCGTGTTTGATCATTATAATGAACATAAAATTAGATTAATACAATAGCCGTTATAACACTAACTTGATTTAATTCTATTATAGCTTATCAATAAAGCATGCAAACAAAGAAAATTGTTCTTTACGCAATCTCACTCTTTGAGTTATATTTTTTTTTAGATTAACCAACATCTTCTTATTAATTAATAATAAGGCTTATAACACTATTTTCAAGGTAGATATTCTTTCTGATTCTAATATAATGATTGTATCTTCCTTTTTTGACTATATTTTTTTGATAAGATTGAAATAAGCAATTATAAATTTGCAACAAGTAATTAGCGATACAATATATCAATATATAAATTGCAGATTTATCTGTCATATCTATACACTTCCTATTATTATTACTATCGGACACAATTTTTCGAAAATTTTGGTATATAATAAAAAATACTAATACTGTTCTTAGTAGTAACGTCAGCCGTAGAAAAACCTTAGCGGCTATATTAATTATGTATATAGATAAAAACACTCATTTTTACGTCTGGAATTTTGGTGCAGAATTCAGTGGTATAGATAAACACTTAGTTGAGATGGGTCTATCTGTATTACTTAGAATGACAAAAAAAAAACATATATTTTCCCTCAGAAAATTACAATACTCGTAGCTGGATAAAAGATAATAATAAAGGAGGCAAAAGCAATAATAACGGCGAATTAGGAAATATAATAATAACAATAGTAAGTAATAACAATAGCAAATAATCGTAGTAATTATGATAATAATGATAATAATAATAATAGTAGTAATAATAATACCGGCGGGCTTAGCCGGCTAAACCGTTTAAAGCTTTCTTAGCCAGCTCATATCATGAATTTTTAGCTTAAGCTCGTGTGAATATTTAATTAAGAATAAAAACAAAAACTCTAAAAAATTATAAAGGTTGATTGGATGAATTAGGATTACTAAATACAAACATATTTACACTATGTTTTCATCTTTTGACAAAGTCATCAAAGCCCAGAAATTATTGATTTTTTAGTATATCTATTCACAAAGCTTGAACCCATATCTAGACAAAAAACATTGATGCTTTAATATTTAAAAACAGTGATATCGAAAAAAGAGTTGATGATTGGGTCACTTTTTTCCAAGAAATTCTTTCATAACAAATATTTGCATTCACTGTTTCACAATGTTCACAATTAATAAAAAAAAATTTATTTTCCTATTATTATTTTACGAATACCAAATATCAATTTATTTTAAATTCATTTCGGAATTATTTTGACGTAATCATTCTTATTTTGGAATAGTATTATAGTGTTGTAAGATAGTAACGGGATCCTTTACTGTTACTATTTATAATAAAGTTGAAGAAATTGATTGTATCATTATAAACAAATTATAAGTTTTAAAAAAAATTTATATTTGGTAATAACTTAATATAAATAAATAATAATATTTATGATCTTAATTTAGCAATTCACTCATATTAAATCGTTCATTCGTCAATATTATACACATCCTTTTGCTTCTTGTTCTTTATAAGAATTGGCGGATCACAAGTTGGACATCCATAGCTTTCTTCAGAATACTCGCCAACATCGTATTGTTTATATTCATTAATAAAGAATTCATCAAAAAGTTTTTAAGTAACTCCATTATTGGGAGTGTTGGAATTATGAATTGCTATGTTGAGCTTGGGAATTTTTTCGTTTATTTTGTATAAATTATTGTGCGGAATTATTTAATATTTGTATTATTACGAGTTAAGATTTGAATTTCTTGTTGGAACCAGTTCGATAAAATCGAGTTAAACCGGTTGCAACCAGTTGTAATGTAATAATAATAAATAGTAAATTCTGATTCTATTCAAATAACCAGGTACCCGGTTAAAACCGGTTCTGATTTTGTGATTAAAAGCAGTTCTTGAAAACAAAACCAGCTCTAACATCTAACTAGGATTATGATACTTATTATTATTAGGTAATGGAAATCAAGCAGAAAAATTTCCTGGTTCCATAAATTTTATTTTTTGTACTGATTCATATGATGGAATCCTTGTTACAAAGTTCACACACGCTATTGATAATTGGTATAAATAATGAAGATGTTGATAATATTGATGTTAATCGATATTAGAAAAAGTATTGATGATGATATTGATATTGATGTAAATTATTAGTAGAAGAAGCTTCCTTTTGAGCCAGATAACACTTTGTTGTTGTTGTTCATCATTATTAGTAGAAACTACTTTTTGAACTGAATGAACATTTCTTGTTGTTGTTGACAATGATGATGTTATTAGCAAAAGTTATTTCTAATCTTACTCATAAACGAGGTTTTTTTTGGAAATCGATTCTAATTTATTGTAAAATTAGTTTTTACCGTTATAACAAGGAACAGGAAACAGAACTTGAACAGCCATATCAATATTCTTTCTTAATTTTCTATTGGAGATATTAGTCTTAAATCAAATGGCATTAATAAAAGCAGCAAATTTAGCTATGGAACTTCAAGATACAAACCCAAAATTCCATCAATACTTGATAAATATTGATATTTTTCTATCAAAATCTATGGCAAAAGTTAAATATAATATATTAAATTTTATTTTCTGCAAGAAATATAAACCTAAAAATGTCTACTAAATCTAACAACTATTTCTACTATAAATTAGTGGTGTGCGACGAAACTTTTGATTTTAGTCATTGACGTGATGAAAGTACTGACTAAAGGTGGTTTTTCGCCAATGACCATTTTGACAGTTTAACAAAAGTAAAAAGTGTTGATGAAAGTAAAAATTGTGACGAAAGTAAAAATTGTTTTTTTTTGTTATATAATAAAATATAATATACGTACGATATTATGATATCATACAGTATTTTCTGATGAACATAATAATACAAGGAAGTTCCTGATATTGAAGTCAAATAATGGTTTAAATTATAACCCAAATGATTTAAGTTAATAAATATAAATTAATTAATATAATCCAAATATTTAAATACCTTCATCTATTGATTTGAAGTCAGTACTTGCAAGTGGTGTCGCTAACTTTGAGCAAATCATATATAGTTGTTCTTTAAAAAGATTTTGGTCTTGTTCTTGAACTAGAGAATTTGATTTTAATCTATGTGAGCATTTCAGGAGGTTGTGGAGACGGAGAAACTGTTGTATTGCTTTGCATAGTGGTAGAATCAGACGCTTGCAGGTTTGTCATAGAGCTTCAATAATTTTGGATTATGACTTGAGAAAATGAAAATAATAGCACTGAATTTGGAAGCGACAATCTTTACTTTGAAAACCTTCATCAGGAAGATGTGTTTCTAAATGGAAGTGGAAGTTTACAGATTGAAAATAATGACAGTCAGTCATTACTTAGAAAGTGAAGTGAAGATTGGAATAATGATGTGGAGATTGAAGATGATGCTAACATAACAATGATAATTGCAATTTAAGCAATATATCAAAAAGAAAGAAAAGTCAAACTTTACATAGAAGAGATGTTAATAATGAAGTTATAAACAAAATCCAAGTAATTGTTAGCTGATATCAAAAAATTTAATAAAAATTAGATTTGGTTCAATGATTTTGATTTTTCGACAAGAGCTTAGTCATTATTAGACAAGTGTTTTAGTCTTTCGCCATACAACATTACTATGTATAAACTCATGTTATAATGTAGAATGAATGCATCAAAAAAGATTAAGATTATCAAACTTGCCATACAAGAGTGAAAAGCTTCCAAAACTCGATCTGTTATTTTCGATTCCTACATTCACCAATACATTCCTTAGCATAACTGTGAGATCCACTTTGTTCACCATTTTCACTTTTAAATAGCAAAAAAAGACCACCAGACCTTAATCTAATTAACCATTCAAACCGGCTGATTAGGAAATTTTTCCCTCTACTATATAATTTTTGCACAATAGAAAAATTTCCTGAAACCTCATAACATCATCATTTAATATCTTTCTTAATTCTTCCTATCCTATCCATTGGTGATATGTTTTAATGGTGAAGTTGTAAGAAAATTACAAACCTTTTCAAACAATCCATTAGGCATGGTAGTGGTAGTGGCGGTGGTAGTGCTTATTAAGAATATGGTTGTTTTCCATAATTGCCCTCGATAAATGTAAAGCCATAATTAGTTGCCGTAATTGACTTCAATAGTTGATAAAATCATCTCTGTAATTATTGAACTCTAAGTCAAATGGGCATATTAACATATAGTTATTTTATGTTCATTCATATAAAGAATATCAAAAATCCATAATTATTGCCATAATCACTTTTCCTCCATAAACAATTAATTATGGCAAACAACTATTAAGAATATAGTTTGGTCGGCAATAGATTTATATGTTTTCTCAAAATTTGATATAAACACTTTTGAAAAAAAAGTGTTTTTGATGAGGATTGAATGTTATAGTAATAGAAAATAAATTTATTTTGGGTGTTTATTATTATAAAAAAATAAAATTATTAGATTTTATTTTGTAAAAGTAAATTTATAATATAATACCTGCTTCCTGTTTATTATAGATAATGGTTTAATGGCTTTACCTATAAAGGTTGTAAATTCTACCAGTGTGTAAATACATCCTTTTACACTATTTACTATAGGGTGATTTTTTGACGCAATTAATTGAAAAAAAATGTAAATAATTGAGACAGACGCAATTAAAAATCGAGATATTGGAAATTTTGACTTTTTTTTTTACCCCAGTTAAGAAATTTTATCTTTAAAAATATTAAGCTATCAGATGAATTCACCAAATAAACTTTTGAAAATTTTTTTCGTGCTGTAGAATATATGGAACTCCATCGCCTGTAATAATTTCATGATTAATAAAAAAAAATTACTTACTATTAATATTATTATTTGATAAGTGCTTCAACATTGAAGTCCTAATTATCCGAGGTCCTGAATCACGTAGTCGCTCAACCCTTGTGTTCTGGGTTACTCTATAATATTTTATTATAGCCAGACGAAATCCTATGCAACATTTCATTGACATAAAATGAATCCAATTGTTAATTAGAAGAGAGTCAACCCTTCCCAAAACTTACCATCAATATAGTTGTGAAATAATGAATCGAGCTTGGAATCGAGCTTGAAATATGTAAGCCTTGCTTACTTCAAAAAGAATCCTTCCCGTGGCTAATTATTTTCATCGCGGGCTTTCGACCCATCTAGCCATATCGCAAGATAACCCTTTCCCAAATCCTCTTTTGCCAAACTATGTAAATGCTGTTCCTATTCAGTCGTATTAAGTTGAATTCCTCGAATAAATATTGTTTATAATTATTGGTTACTGTTTGATCGGTTAGAAAACCGGCTTGGAGTAGCATTTTTGATATCAAAAATAATATTCGAATTTTTTTTATTTAACATCTATAATACAAGGATTATAATTAGTCAAAAAATTGGACTCTGTTCCTAAAGGTTGTTACTAAAAATAGTTTTTTTATCTCAAACCCATATAGCGATATATATATATTAGTAATATGATCTAGAAAAACAATATTTTTGTTAATTTATTTATTTTTCAAGTTTCAGAAATCAAAATAGCTTTTACTTGATTTGGTTATAAAATAATTCAATTTGCATAGCTCTTTAAAAAGTAACCTGATATTTGGCTGGCGTATCGCAAATAACTTACAATTTTTGGATTTTCGCCATTTGCTCTAAATAAGCAAGTCGTCTTATGGTACTAATAAAGCCGAGCATGAAACTTGTGTATACGACACACTCAAAAAAATAACATTGTTATTCATTGAATCTTTTATTATATTAATAAAAGTGTTCAAATAAACATTACACACAATATAACAGGCTATTTATAGAAATATATATTTATACAGTTTCTTTAAAAAGATCATCAGGACGAACCCATTCACTTTTAATCCGTTCTCTCAAATCTTTTCTCAAGATTTTTCCAATATCATTTTTAGGTAACTTATCAATAATGTAGACACCACCGCGTAGTCGTTTATCACAAATAACTTTTTCAGCCACATAATCTTGAATGTATTTTTTAATTTGCTGGTGATCACTAGCAGCCGAATCTTTTAGTACGACGTAGGCAACTGGTAATTCTGTTACGTCTTGTTCTGAATATACGCCAACTACGGCTGCTTCGGAAATTATAGGATTTTCAAGTAGAATTGATTCAAGTTCCGCAGGTGCAACTTGTGTGCCCTGAAATTTTTTTTAAATCAACTATTGAAAAAATAAAAAGTAAAGAAAGAAAAAAGAAAGGTTGCAGACCTTAAACTTGATAAGTTCTTTTACACGATCAACCAAAAAAACATTCCCTTTTTACAATAATAATAATAAACATGTCAATTTAAAAACAAAAGAAAATATTTTACATAACATTATATGATAAATAACAATTTACCATTTTCATCAATATAACCAAGATCTCCAGTATGAAGAAACCCATCTTTATCCATACATTCTTTAGTGGCTTTTTCATTATTAAGATAGCCCTATTTTTTTGTAGACTTAATCAAAATAATTAATAACAATATTCATTTATATATATGATCAGTACCTTCATGATGTTTGGACCACGAGCGCATATTTCACCTTTTTCATTAATTCCAAGTTCTATCAAAAAAATTAATTATTTAGTTTTGAAGAATTAAATTAAATTATTGTTATTGCTTCTTATTACCTATTTCACTTTCACCAATAAATTTTATTTCAACATTTGCTACAATAAGCCCAGATGATCCTAAAAAAGAAAATATTATTATTTATTTATTTTTTTTTGATGAAATCATTCAAAACATAATTTTTTATATTACCAATTACAACATCATCAGTTCTAGCCAATGTAATTATTGGTGTAGCTTCAGTAAGACCATAACCTTGCTTAAGAGGTATTTTCTCGAATTTGTCGTTGAACTTCTTGCTCAACTTTTTGCACAATGGAGCAGCACCACTTAAAAAAAATTTTAAACTTGATAAATCATATTTGTCAACAACTGGGTTATTAACCAATTGAAGCACAATTGATGGAATTATATATCCAAGATTTATCTTATGATCTTGTATTGCTTGACAAATTAAATTTATATCATAATCAGGAACTGATAAAACTATTGCCGTTGCTCCCTATTAAATGTAAAAAGTTTGAGAAAAATTTTTTTTTTTTTAAAAAAAAAAAATAACAAATAGTAAAGACTTACGCAATAAAGTACTTGATGTATCATCATATTTAATGCAAAAATATGATAGAATGGCTGTGAAAACAAAAAATCATTATTGTAATCATAATTGTAATAATGACCGTAACCTAATTTAATCTTACCAAGGCTGCCAAGAATACAAGATCAGAATTGAATTCCTCGAAATGATGAATTTGCTCAAGATTAGCAACCATATTATAATGTGTGGTCTCAACGCCTTTTCGTTTGCCAGTTGTACCAGAACTATAACACAAATAAGCAACTGTTGATTTGACTTTCTCTTCAGTTGTATAATGAATAATTGCTGAGTCATCATCATCCTTGTATAGGCTGGTGAATGTCCTAATGCCATCTTCAGAGTCTTCTTCTTTATCTAATACAAAGATTTTGGAAGTTGGTATATCTACATCTACATTGTTTGCAGCTTCTAAAACAGTGGGTAAGGTTGACGAATGTGCAACAATGATTGATGCTTTGGAATCGGATAATTGATATATTAATTCCTCAACTTTATAATTAGGATTAGGTGTTGTAACAGTTCCACCTGGAAAAAAAAAGTGCAAAGGATGAATTTATTGCTAAAAAATGCAAGTTAATGATTAATTAATTAATTACCAAATGCAATGGTTCCTAATAATGCAATAGGAAAATGGATGTGATTTGGAGAAACAACCGCCAAAACTTCTCCAGGTTTAAATCCAATTGATTTTAATCCACTGGCAAACTTTCGAGTAAAACTTTTAAGTTCACCAAAAGTAACTTCTTTACGAGTTGATCCATCAATATAAATTGGTTTAGTATCAGGAATAGAATTAGGATTACTGGTTACATGATGATAAATATCAAGATGTGGAATCTTTAGATCAGGTGATTTAGATTTAAATATACCCATATTTTCGTTAATTTTGTAAAATAGGATTTCTCACAAAAGGCAGACATTATATAAATATTTGTGTGAATGAATGTTAAAGAACATTTCGTTTTTTTTTTTGAAGAACGAAGTTGAAATGATTACGACTGGGTTTAAACCAGTTTTGGTATTTAAATTGACAACCCAATACTGGAATGCCCAGATAAATACAATGCAAAATGCAAATAATGCAAGTGAATTAGCTGCTTTTCCCAGTAAGATCTTCCTTCGGTCTTTCCGCTTTTTACACGTGAATTTCCCTTAAAAGCAAATGTATATTCTGAGCATCTTACCATAATACTAACTATACAATAACAAAATATCTATTTAGAATGATTTAATTTCCTTCTTACGCACGCGCCATATTCCGCCCTTATCATTTAATGCAAACTTTTTGAATTTTTTTTCACATGTATGGTTTTATATAGTGTTATTAGAGTGTTCATACAAATGCAATGCTCGCATGCCTTGGAGATTTATGGATGCAATATTAATATAAAAATTAACAGGTCAAATAAAAAAATAGCAGTGGAAAAACCTTAGGTATGGAAATGATTTTCAATGAAGTAGTAAGATCTACGTTGCACGTATATATTTAAGTGCAAAGACAAAAGGTGTTTTTTCACTCTATTGTAAATAATGCAAATATTACCAATAAAAAAAAAAGCAGTTAAACTCCATATTTTTGTATTTAATTAAATATGCATGTGTATCGAAAATCCCATTAACAATTGACTGTTTTGTTCATATTCATTGAATATTATTTCTATAAAACTCCGTGCCCCAGACTTTTCACGTGATTTTTAGGAAAATTTTACTTTTTAATATTAATGTCCTTCAATTTTTGTCACCATGTGATAAATGTGATAAGAAGAATGTTTTGAAAATTAAGTGGTATGTACGAACTAATTGATGGCAAACTAACGAAGAAACAAAAAACCAAAATGAAGAAGAAACAGGAGGTGTGAGTGAAAAGTTTAAAGGTGAGGATAGTGGATAAGAAAGTGAGGATGATGGTGAAAATTTAAAGGTGAGTGGGATGATAATAAGTTAACATTAAGTTTGTCGTGTCGTGTTTAATCGTTATAATGAACATAAAATTAGATTAATAAGTAGCCATTATGTCACTAATTTAATTTAATTCTTTTATAGCTTCAATAAGGTAAGCAAACAAAGAAAATTGTTCTTTACGCAATCTCACTTTTGAATTTATATACACCTTCCTATTAATTAATAATAAGGTTTATAATACTATTTGAAGGCAGAAATTCTTTCTAGTTCTAATTAACTTTTATCTTCCTTTTTTTTTTGATATATTCTTTTGATAAGATTGAAATAATTTTGCAACAAGTAAATTAGCAACACAATATATCAATATAAATAAATGTATTCTGTAAGCTTGTACATGCAATTATATATTTAAGTTGTGGGCTGATATATGTAAATGTATATAAATTGCAGGTTTATCTGTTATATATATAATATATACTTCCTATTATTACTCTTACTATCGGGATGCAATTTTTCGAAAATTCTGCTATATAACAAAAAATACCATTTTTAGTAGTAATGTCAGCTGATAAAAAAACCTTAGGTCAAATTAATTATATACGTAGATAAAAAAACATTCAACTTACGTCTGGAATTTGATGCAGAATTTAATGCCATAGACACTTAGTTGAGATGGGTCCATCCGCATTACTTGGGATGTCAAAAGAAAAAAACATACATTTGTTCCCCCAAAATACAACACTCGTAGCAGGATAAAAGATAATAATAAGGAAAGCAAAAGTAATAACAATGCCGAATTAGAATATATTATTAATACAATAATAGCAACAGTAAATTTGATCCAAGTTCTTAGCCGGCTGAGCCATTCAAGCCAGCTCATATCGCTAATTTTTAGCTTAAGTTCGTGTGAATATATATGCAAGTTTTAATTTCTTTGCCATTAAAAAAAATTATAACGGTTGGTTTGATGAATTGGAATTACTAAATACAAATATACATATTTACACCACGTTTTCACCTTTTGACAAAGTTATCAAAGCCTTAGAGCTCAAAAGACTTTTATTTTTTAGCATATCCATCCCACAAAGCTTGAATTCATCTTTAGAAAAGAACATCAATGCCTAATATTTAAAAACAATGATATCGATAATTGGACCGCTTTTTTTCATAACAAATATTTGCATTCACTGTTTGTTAGTGATTGTATAAAATTTTTTTATTTTACTGGCCCATCATACTTAATTAAATAAGTCGGAAGCAGTATTCCTCATATCAGTCTATTTTACGAATATTTAAATATTAGGAATATTCGAATTTTAACATTATGTGTTTATAGATTCTCATAAATGCATTAGATACGTGAAATACGTGAGTGAATTGCTAAATCAAGATTATAAATATTATTATTTGTTTCATGTTAAATTTATAAATGGTTTTTTAAATTTTTAATTTGTTTACAATTGATAAATATTAATATTAATATTAATAGAAAGGGACCCGGACACTTTCTCACAATACTATAATATCCATTCCAAAATAATTCCGAAATGAATTTAAAATTCGAATATTTTGATCACAGCATCAAAGTTTTAAAATTGATAATGATAGATTTATTAATAGCTTTGGAAACTCCCTTCGCCTATCTTTAATCGTTCATAAGGAATTCGTAGATAATCATCAACTAATGTTGTGGCCATAAATCCTTTTGGCTTCCCGAAACAGTTTCGGTAAGCTAAAACTGTCTGGTTTAGGTTTCTGGTTACAAAACCTAAACCTTACCCGAAACCTAAACACACACTCGAAACCTAAACCCATATCCGAAACCTAAACCTTACCCAAAACTTAAATCCATATCCAAAACCTAACTACCCTCAAAAATTCAAACCAATAATTCCGCTTATTATTTATTTAAATTTGAGAAATGTAACTCAATTTATATTTCTATTTGTGTTCAGGGCAATGAAAGTAATGGTGAATCCATTGATATAGAATCAGATATTGATCTTGACGATTATGAATATTATGATAACCATAATAGAGATATAGATTTTCTAATAGAAGACTACATGGATTTAAAACAATTCTTTATTTAATTATGAAGGTAGTAACAAAAATGAAATTGATATAAGTGTAGAGAATATTTATAACATAAAGAAAATTATGAATATAACTCCAATGGTTTGGTTTCCAATTTTTTTTGATGTGACATGTGAAAATGATATTAATACTGCAAAAAGAAAAAAAAAATTAATTATGAATGTGATACTGACGAGGAAGATTTGGATTGTGATTCACATAATTTAGGTTTTGATAATGAAGACAGAAATTGCAACGAAAATAATAATGATGAAATTCAAAGTTCTGAAGAAATTAATGATGGTGTTTGAAAATAAAATAATAACAATTAGATTAAATTAGAATAAATTTTTAAAATTTTAAATCCATCTAAAAAAATTCTTGAAATAAAATCAATTGGTAATATTTTGCAATAAAAACAAAAAAATAATTTGTTGGTATAAAGTTTGTGATTTGGTATAAAATTAGTTTTAGTAAGGGTATTTAGGTTTCGGGTTAGGGTTTAGTTTTTTGTGTTTCGGTATAAAATTAGTTTCAGTATGGGTTTTGGTAAGGGTTTAGGATTTTAAAAACTCCCTAAACTAATTTAGGGAGGTTTCGGTTTCGGGTTTTCCCTAAACTCAGAGTTTAGGGTCACAACATTGGGCGAGGTTGTGTTCAAAATCATATTAATATACTAATACTTAAATTATTTAAAAGAGATCCATTAGTTGACAATAAAAATGCCTGTTTTGATCCTTCTTTAGCACATAATAATAAAAGTAAGTTACATCATTTTCTAAACTTGAGTGCTTAGCCGCCTAAAAAAAAAATTTCTTAACATTCATTTTTACGTCTGGAATCTTAGTGCAGAATTCAATGGCATGGACATTTAGTTGAGATGGGTCCACCTAAATTACTTAGTATGACAAAAAAAACATACATTTGCTCAAAAAGCAAAATACAATATATCATAGCAGGATAAAAATCATATTTTAATTCGAATTATTCGTTCTATTCGAATTATTTGTTCTATTCGTATTATTCTTTTTATTTGAATTATTCGTTTTATTCGTTTATTCGAATAAAACTTTTAATATAATTCGAATACTCAAATTCATAATGAATAAAACAAATAATTTGAACCATTAAAGACGAGATATTATAATAACAATAGTAAATAATAGTAATAATAATAACAATAGTAGTAGTAATAATAATACCGACAAGCTTAGTATTCGTACCAGCGATTTATTTGATCAAGACATTTGCTAAGCGATTTATTTGATCAAGCCATTTGCTAAGCGATTTATTTGGCTAAGCCATTCATTGTTTGCATTACTACACTTCGTCACATGGGGGTGCGAAAGAAATGAAATAAAGAAATATAAGGAATAAATAAATAAAGATATAAATAAAGTAAATAGAAAATCAGCTTTAATCTTAATTCCAATAATAACTGCATACAATTTGAAATTCGCTTACATTTTTTTTTATAAATACTTTTACAATAATCCCATACAATTTGAAAATCAAGAAAGTGAAAACTTGACAAAAATTATCTGAATAAATCAAAATGAATTTCAATATTTCTCTTCTCTTTTTGATTATCTTTGCTGTTGTAGCTTTAGCAAACCCAATTCATAACAATAATTTGGCGAAGCGAGGTACTTCATTTATTATAATATTTACTATTATAACAATATCATTGTTTTTGAAAAAATACTAACTGTTGGCTTTCATTTTATTTTAAATAATAAATAGGCCCGTAAGTATTTTTGTACTATTATTACAGTCAATATCATTGTTTTGAAAACATATTAATTATTGGTTTTCATTTTGTTTTAAATAATAAATAGTACAGTAAGTATTTTTGTAATATTATTACAGTCAATATCATTGTTTTGAAAAATACTAACTGTTGATTTTTGTTTTATTTTAAATAATGGGTAGCGGGTAAGTATTCTCATCATTTCACTATGTTACAGTCAATATCATTGTTTTTGAAAACATATTAACTGTTGATTTTTGTTTTATTTTAAATAATGGGTAGCGGGTAAGTATTCTCATCATTTCACTATTGTTACAGTCAATAACATTGTTTTTGAAAACATATTAACTGTTGATTTTTGTTTTATTTTAAATAATGGGTAGCGGGTAAGCATTCTCATCATTTCACTATTGTTACAGTCAATAACATTGTTTTTGAAAACATACTAACTGTTGATTTTCACTTTATTTTAAATAATGGGTAGGGGGTAAGTATTTTCATTATTTAACTATTGTTACAGTCAATATCATTGTTTTTGAAAACATATTAACTGTTGATTTTCATTTTATTTTAAATAATAAATATAGAATGTAAGTATTCTCATCATT
>CAJVPN010000116.1:0-44083 GCA_910592215.1 Entrophospora candida
CCTGAGGGTAAAAGAAGTAATTAATCTTTCTGAGGAAAGATAGTAACTTGACTGAGGCCAAGTATTATCCTAACTGCGGTTTTAGGATAAGTGGGAATCAACCATAAGTCAGTAGGCAAAAGTCCTAGCTGTGTGTTGAACATAAATAACCTATTGTGATAGGTAACTTGGATTGCACGCTTGCAGTACATATTATCAGAAATTATCATTTTTGATTCAAGCACAATCTCACAAATATCTTAGCAAATATATTAATGAGCAAATTTATCAGAAATAAAATTTTTTTGTTTTTTTATTATTATAAACATTTTTATGTTTATAGATGATATATATAAATGCTTGAATATAAAAATTATATAATAAGAGTGATAGGCCACTTCAATTGCAAAGAAGGGTTTACTCTAATTTAAAATAGGTAGATAAAATATAAAGCATGTTAATATTTTGATTAATCATTAAAAATTTTTTGATAATAATAAGTGTTTGTTCACTTCCTAAGAGACTAGGTGAAAATTCCAATAATCAGATAAATAAAATTTATTCATAAATTAGATAAATTGTCTGGTATAGTTAATTCAATTTGTTTAGAATCTGGCATAGTTAATTCAATTTGTTTTGATTCTATAATTATTTATAATTTGAAATATTGTTAATAGTAAATAATTAAGATTAAATATATAATGATAAATTAGATTACCATTATTGTTACTAATAATTGTAATTTTGTTGGAATTTACAGGTTGAGGAAGATTTGTAAAATTCAATAATCTACTTGTATAAACAGCATTCGGATGAACAGTTGCTGTAATTGTTAAAGGGTTAAAAGGTTTCTCATCTGCTTCATCAAATATCTTTCTCATTTTTTCTAATTCATCAAAATTATTTTCATTTGATCTTTTCCTTTTTTTATAACTGACTGCATCCCTCCAAAAAGTAATAATTTTTAAAATTTCATCTGCTGTTGGTCTGTTTTCAGGATTGGCATCTGTGCAATTGTATGCTAACTTAATATAGCATTTTGGAGTATTATCTGAAAAACTAGGCCTTAAGCCACCACAGATCTTGAAAGCAAGATCTTGATCATGTGGTTGATCTTTGAATGGTTGTTGACATGCTGATAATTCTGACATTAAAATCCCAAAGCTATAGATGTCAGATTTTTGTGTACAAGGTTTCTTATTTAATACCTCTGGTGCAACATATGGCAGTACTCCAAATATACCATTTTTACTTTTACTTGATGTTCCTTGATCAGCTGGGCCTGATAACCCTAAATCTGCAATCATTGCTGGGTATAAACTACCAAAACATAAAATATTACCACTGTGAAGATCACCATGTGTAAGTTTTTCTTGATGAAGTGTATTTAAACCTGAGATAATGTTATGAAGTATTTCAATTTTTTCATTCCATCTTGGAAAACATAATTTTAAATATTTCTTAAAATCTCCTCTGTCTGCATATCTCATTACAAAAACATATTCTTTTGTATTTGGATCTTGTGAAATGCCATAAATATTAACAATACCCTTATGAAAAGGTCCTATAAATTTAATGTGATTTTGAAGCTTTATGAAAATTTAATAAAAAATTAATGTTATTTAAAAATCATTATTATTTGTCAATTAATTATGTCAAATTATTTACCTCTTTTAAAAACTCTTCAGAAATGTTTTGTGAGTTTTTGACTTTTTTTAATGCTACACAACCAACTCTACGATAATATCTTTCATTATTAATAACATATCTAGGACCATTCAACCAATAACACCTGTACACAGTTGCAAAACCACCTTCACCTACTTTTTCTCCAACTGTGAGTTGGTCATAAGGAATCCATTCAAGATAATGATAATTCTCAAACCCTTTTGCTTCAAGCTGTGTATTTCTGATTATTTCATCTAATTTGTCATTACCACTGCTAGTCCAACTTTGAGCCAACAATTTGGGATCACATGATTGGCACCACTGGTAATTAGTATTATATCTTGCACAAACAGAACATGTTCCATATTCTTCTTTTCTTTCTTTAAATCCCTTAGTATTATCTTATTATTTCATTATAAAAAATTAAAATAAAATAGAACTATTTTTCAACATAATATATAAGTAGACATTCATTTAAAAGTTATAAAAGGTAAATTTATAAATAATTTTACCTTCAATTGTTATTATAAATGCAGAAATAAATTTATTTGATTAGGAAATGTGTTGTAAAAGTTTTTCTATAATATAATATAATATTTACCAACTGGTTATTATGAAGAATAAAGAATATTTAATTAGATGATGTTATAAAAATTTACTTACATACTAAAGAAAAATAAATTTATTGATTGATGTTTTAATAAATTATTCTATGTTGTAAAAGTTGATTTTATAATATGATACTTACTCTCTAGTTATTATTATAAAATAAACTTATTAATTAGATATAAAAATTATAAAAGTTGATTTATAATACAGTATAATACTTACGCCCTGGTTATTATAAAGAAATAAAAAAATAAATTTATTTAATTGTTATCATATAATATTTACAATTTGGTTATAAAGAAATATTTATTAGATGATGTTAATAAAGTTTATTTTGTAAAAATTTGATTTATAATATAATACTTACATCCTGGTTATTATAAAGAAATAAAAAAACAAATTATTTAATTAGATGATGTTTATTTTGTGTTGTAAAAATTAAATTATAATATAATACTTACACTCTATGAAATAAAAAAATAAATTATTTAATTAGATGATGTTTATTTTGTGTTGTAATTATTTATTTACCTTTATAGAATTTAGCTAAATATTATTTTGTTATAAAGCAAAATATTAAATTATGATGTAAAACTACTACATATTTTTAAAATAGTTATTTTGTGTGTAAGAAAAAAATACCTTCATTCATTTTTTTTTACTATATAGGAACAAGAATTTCCACCAGTCAGTGTGTTTATTCCTATTTAAGAAATTGTATATATGATTTGGACATGTTTGCATAAAATTTTTTATTTATAACAAAATTGCCTAGTCCCTGTACTATACATGCAGCCCAAAGTATTTTGATACTGTCATAAGGGGATGTTACACTTATGTTTTTAATAGTGAGCACCATAATTAATTCCTACTTTCTACCATCAAAATCACCAAACCAATTTCCTCAGCAACAAATTGCTTGTGCGATTACGTGATTTTCAGAAAGGGAAAGACTGGTCTCGTGATTATTTAAGATCATTCATAAACGGGAAAAATCGGCAATAATTGACGATCCACGAATAAATGAGAGTCATAAAGTTTGACATAAAAATGACTAATCGAATGCCTTTGCATGAAAAGTTGTGCTATACTTTTGTTCCAATACATAATTTTTTTAATGTGCAGATAAAACATATCAAAGAATATATAAATGATTTTTTTATTGCCTTTAACTAAGTAAAGAAAATAAATATTCTTTGGTACCTGCGGATTTAGAGAATTTCATATATATTTTTACATGTAATGTTTGTCATTTATTATATTTATACATTCAGCCCAAAGTATTTTGACACTGACATAAAGCGGTTACACATGTCATAAAGGGATGTTACACTTATGATTTTAATAGTGAGTGCCGTAATTCCCTATAAAAAATAATATACGGGAAAACCATATTGTTTTACGGAATAGGTACGGAAAAATGCATCGTAAATGTACGGCATCTTCCTGTTAAATGCACCGAAATGTACAGAATTTGTGCGGGATAGATACGGAGTAGATACAGAATGCATACTAATACGAAACACGCACGGAATACACACGGTTTTTACGGAAAACATACCATTATTATATTCTGTAAAAAGACTGTCAAATAAATGAGAGCTAATAATGGCTATAGGAGAACAGAATCAACCAAGATCTTTTCACAGCCAGTTCTGGACCCAAATTTACAAATTTTTTTATTGATAGTAACTCAGACATGGTTTTATCTAAATTTACAAGTATTCACATGCACGAATTACTTAATTTGGTTTATCAATAATTTGGAAAAAAAAGTTAAAAAATGCTTAAGCGTGATATTTGGTAGTACAATTTCGATGTTTCTGATCAAAAATAAAAGCGATTTTCTATACTAATACGAAATATTTATGACCATTCGAGATATTTATGACCATTTAAACTTCCGTCCATTACCAAAAGTCATCTGGCGTATTTCGGATAATGAAGGAGATTAATGAACGGAAACATTATTAATGATTATATAATGTTAATTTGTCTGGCTGGTTTTATTGCTATATGTTAATGGCATTCTCATGTTGCTTAATTCTGTAATTTGGAAGTTATATAACCAGTTAATAAAGCTCCCTCTTATTCTTTTTTCTTTAAGCCGATCATTATCGTATTTAGTATATACTTCTATCTATATATGATAATATCCCCTGACTGCAGTTTTGATCCCTGAAATTTCTTTGTTCACTTTTATCTGCAGCATACCCCATATGGTAAATAGTGATTTCATCAATTAAAAATATGCCTGATATTAACGAAGATAATGATGCGACGCCTATAAACAGTCCCATATATGAACTGTACGAATCAACCACAAATGATGTAATACCAATAAATATTTATAACGATAATAATAACAAAAATAAAGATGATGATTTAACACCAATAAACAGTCCCACACATTATGAGCCAACTGCAAATGATGCACCAATAAATAATTATGACAATAACGATAACAATGATAACAGAGATGACGGAAATGATGCAAAATCGGAACAAATACAAAATCAACGACATCATCAACAACAATCAGCAGATGATGATATTTTCATTGGGAGTTCTAATTCTAATTATAAACATAAATATAATGATACACCAGCTTCTCGTCCTTTTACCATTTATAACTCTCTTAAAAACGATGATTTGTCATCTTCTTGTCCTCAATATAATAATAATGATGCTAGATCAGAATATTTAGAAGGAGCAATCCAATCATCTGGTCAAATTTTCAATAACAATAATAATAATGATAATAATAACAGAATACTGTTTTCAATGATTGATAGTCAGACTTCTTCTTCTGCTGCTTTGGATGAAAGTGATTTTAAAACTTTTAGTGTTGTTAGTAATAATAGTCAGGACAGTCTATTCAATGATGATAAAATGTCTATTTTTTCTTCTCAAGCCACGATTACAAAAAATGTTGATGCTCTTGCAATAAATGAAGAAGACAACAATAACAATAGCACTGAAAAAAATGCTACTGATAGCACCACCAGCACTAACAATAATAAAAAATCATCTAAAAAATTAATTAGTAGCAATTATAGTAATAACAGCAAGAAGAAAAGACCATATTCATCCATTGAATCTGATGATAATAACAATGGTAATAATAATTCACGTCGTAAAGGAGATTCAGCATTACCAACATGTGGACATCCTAAACACGACGAATATGCCAAAGTTGTTGGTAAGATTTATAAAGGTCATCCTAAAAAAACAACAACTAAATTTATTGGATTGCCAAAAAGATTAGAAGCATGTTTGAATATTGATAGGGGAACTTTGATGTGCACAAGATGCATCCTTCAAACTGATAAAGATTCTGAGGTAAGTCTTTATTTGTGCACATTTATTATTTTTTATTTATTAATTAATTAATAATAGTAATACCATTTATAATTTAGTATACCTCCCACAAGAAATATATTTCTCCTCGTTCTATAAAAAAAAGAGGTGAACTTGTCAGATTGAAAATTGATATGAATTTTTGATCCATAATGATCATCATTGCAATATATTTAATTATAATGATGATGATGAGAATTTTAGTAGTAGTACAAATTATTATTAATTAACACGATTTTATATTTTATATTTCAAAAAAATATATTTTACAAAAACTAGCACTTCAAATTTTATCTACACATATATATATTGAATATTTCGCAATAGTATTTTGTAAAATGTTCTCTTTTTCTCTTGTTCTATGTATGTACGTGTTTATTGGTTTCACCAATTAAAAAGATTTTTGGGTCAAAATAATTTTCGTGATCATCAGAGCATAAATACACGACTTTATTATTATGTTGATTTATTTATCATGTAAAATTTATTAAAATATTATCAATCCTTTTTCAATGCGTTAAGAATGATGGATGAATTGATCAATCAACCGATCAATCAGTCCCAATTATTTTTATAAAGTTTTAGATCATGTGATCAGAAGATATGTTCTTTTTATAGAGAGGCTTCGCAAAAAATTGTGGCAATGAACAATTTGACAAAGTTATTAAACTATAACAAGAAAGAAATAAAAATATTTGTTGTAGCAATAGTAATTTTAAGAGTAGTTAGAATACACAAATAGACATTTAACATAGTAGTAATAGTGTGTTAGATAAATATTGTAAATATTCTCTTTTTTCTTTTTTTTTTACATTGCCATTTTTTTTTTTTGATAATTATATTATATAATGAAAAAATATTCAAAAGTTTCACCGATAACTACAACAGAAGATGTCGAATCACCGCCAAATATATTAATATCATCATCAATAAAGAAAACTAGTGAAGCAGAATATGTAGAAGAGGATATATTAAATGGTATTATAAGAAATCATAGTAATTATCATAGATTTAGTATTGGTGAAGATGATACTGTAATTGGTTTTGATGATAATGAACTTCTTTTGGAAGAAAAAAATTTTCGTTCAGACATAAGCGATCTCGATCCACCCGAAAACTCTCCAATTCCTATGGTTGCTGCGGTAATTGTTATTTTGATTTTGATTTAGATTTTTGATTTTTGATTTTTGATTTTTGATTTTTTGATTTTCATTTATTTTATTTGGTTGTGAAATATATATATACAGGCCGTTAGTACAAAAGATGATCCAACACTACAACCAATAACGTTTCGTTTTTGGGTTCTTAGTACGGTAATTGATTGATCGATCGACTTTCTTTGAGAGTAAATTTGTTAAAATCTCAATTAATCAAATCATAATGATAATAATAGTTTTTCACGATTCTTGGTGCAGCGATATCCCAGTTTTACTACTTTCGTTCAAACGGTGGTACTTACTCCGTATTCTTCGTATTGTTGGCATCTCATGTTTTTGGTAAATGGATGGCTGATGTTTTACCAAAAAAACAATACCAAATATGTAAATGGAAATTTTCACTCAATCCTGGTATGTACCTTATGATGATGAGAGTTGATTATTTTTTTTTACCAAGAATATTACATTTACGTACTTGAAATAATAGGTCCATTCAATATAAAGGAACATGTTTGTATAGCAGTAGCTTCTGCTGCAGGAGGTGGTACAGCATATGGAACAGTTAGTTTTATTTAAATCAATCAATCAATCAATCAATCATTTAATTAATTTTGAAATCACCATCATGACTATTTTTTCTTCCGATTTGTAAGGATATTATTGCTATACAACAATTATTTTATGGTGAGAGTGCTAATTTTTTAATGGGAATCTCGTTATTATTGAGCACTCAGATGATTGGTTATGGGTTAGCAGGATTTTTAAGAAAATGTAGGTGGATTGATTTGTGCATGGAAATGGATTGATAGGGAAATAAAACTTACATTTTACTACTAATTGGATCCATTCTCTAACAAAATTTTTTTACTTCCTTTTTATAGTTCTTGTTCGTCCAGCAAGTATGTTGGTATGTTGTATTTAAGATTTGTGGAATAGTAATTAAACAATAGTACTGTTTACCACCCTACTACTCACATTAATTAATTAATATCATTTATAATCATCATCACACAATTAATAATCAATCAATTCGCACACTTTATATATATAGTGGCCATCAAATTTGGTATTTGCCAGTCTATTTACAACATTACATGGAAACGCCAAGGACACAAGAGACAAATTAAGATTTTTTTATATAGCTTTCACCCTAGTATTCATTTGGCAATTTTTTCCACAGTACATGTTCACATTGCTTACCAGTATATCTGTGTTGTGCTTAATCGTACCGATGAATGAAAATATAGTCAGATTTGGTAGTGGGTATCGAGGATTAGGCTTTTTGACTTTTTCGTTAGATTGGAATTCTATTGGACAATCGGGTCCTTTATACACTCCCTGGTGTGTATTCAGTGTTCACACGCACACACATGCGTATGGGCTTTATGATTTTTGTAATTCTAATATATTTACGTATTTAATTAATCTGTTTTTTGTTGTTCAGGTGGGCACAGATTAATTATTTTGCTGGTGTATTATTAAGTGCGTGGGTCATTACTCCATTATTGTGGTATTATAATGTATTGTAAGGATATCGAAAAAATTTACTTTACCTTTTTTGGTTTTGCTGAAAGCATTAAAAATAAATATTATATAATTCAATTATTATTTAGGGATGCACGAAGATTTCCATTATTGGCAACATACTCTTTAAATAAAAATGGGGAAAGGTTAATAATATATATAATTATAAAAATTTATCATGATACATACACACATATTCAACAATGATTTAATTATTTAATTCAACATTAAATTATATATTAAATTATTTTTTACATGGAAAAAAAAATATACAAGATATAATCAAACAGCAATATTAAATCAAGAAGATAATTCTTTAAATGAAGAGGCTTATAACTCTTATGGACCTGTATTTTTAAGTCTCACATTTGCCCTTGGATATCTCTATTCTTTTATAGGTTTCTCATCAGCTATTAGTCATGTTATGTTATTTTATGGAAGTGAGATTTGGAGTAGGTTCAGGGCTAGTAGGCATGAAGGTGATGATATTCATTATAGAATGTTGAAGAGGTATGAAGGTTAGTATTTGATATTGATTGACTGGAAGGATAAGGATATATATTTATAAAGATAAAGATAAAGATGGCGCGAAAATTGGTTTAATTTTTAAATTTATGAATTTTTAGATATACCAAATTTATGGTATGCTTCTATATTTGTAACGATGTTGTCAATTGCAATCACGCTTTGTTACGTGTCTGGATCAGAATTGCCGTGGTGGGGACTGTTATTAGCTGTAGCCCTTGCTTGTGTTATAGTACTACCAATAGGTAGTTTTAATAATAATAATAATAATAATAATAATAATAATAATAATAATAATTATTATTATTATTATTTGTTTTTTAACAAAGTAGTAATGTTATTGTTGTTTTGTTATTTTTTTAGGAGTAATTCAAGCAATATCAAATAATCAAGTTGGTCTTAATGTTATATCTGAAATGATTTGCGGGTGGGCAATTTTAAATTATAAAATTACATATACATTTATATTTATATTAATTCATCACGTCATCATTATTAGGTATATATTTCCGGGAAGACCAATTGCCAATGTATATTTCAAGTCATATAGTTATATGGCCATGCATCAATCTTTATCATTTGTTTCAGATTTAAAACTGGGTAAATAATAATAGCAATAATAATTATCATTAACATCATAATTACAAAAAGAAAATAAAAGTAATTGTATTTTATATATATATATATATATATAGGACTATATATGAAAATACCACCAAAAGCATTGTTCATAGCACAAATTTGGGGGACTTTGGTAGGAGTATTTATAAACTATTGGACACTACAGCTTATTTTGGATGCAAAACGTATGTTTTTAGATGGCACTGCTCGTGATCCGACTGGTCAATGGACCGGTTATCGATCTCAAGTTTTTAATACTGCTTCGATTGTGTGGGGGTTAGTTGGACCTGCTAGAACTTTTGGAAATGTAATTATCCAATCAATCAATCAGTAATTGTTGTAACAGGACTTTCCTTTTTTTAAAAATTTAATTAATCGGTTTTTTTTTCATTTGATCTTTTTAGGACTCGATGTATCATTTTCTGTTATGGGGTTTCCCAATAGGATTTCTATTACCATTTCCAATCTACTTTCTACATAAAAAATTTCCAAATGCAAAATTTCATCTAATCACTCTACCTTTGATTTCTCATGGTATGAGTGCAATACCTGGTACATATACCAATTTCATAACTATGGGGCTTATAGCTAGTTTCTTGAGTCAATTTTGGGCTTATAGGTATCACCATAAGGTAAATAAATAATAGTTTGATTGATATATGCGTGAATTTGTGAGGAGGATAGGTGTTGCACGTATTTGGTAAAAATTTTTTTTTTGTAAATGGTATTAATCAACTTTATTTTATTTGTTTATATGAAATTTTTTCTTAGTGGTGGGCAAAGTAAGTAACAATGTAATTATAATAAAAATATCAAGTTTTTACACAACCTTTATTTATTAATACTTTTCAATTTCGAAAATAGATATAATTACGTATTGTCAGCTTCATTGGATAGTGGATCACAAATTGTTACAATGGTGATTTTCTTTTTATTAAGTGGTGTGCTTAAGGTAGGTATCCAGTCAGTCGCCAATATCATTAGTCCAACTCTTGGATCACATCATGCTAACTAATTGACAAAATTTAAAAAATTTTTTTCAATGTCTTTTTTCATGGCAATAATAATAATAATAATAGGTGCCGTTTCCAGAATGGTGGGGGAATAATAGTGAATCACAAGGTGAAAGATGTTTTTTACCACCAGGTTCACAAGATAATAGATAAAACTTATATGTCATTTTTGTTTAGTGTAATTATTATAATTTGTAAGAAATTTATCAAGAAATCACAATGTTCTGTCGTGTACATGTGAAAATTAAATTAGACAATCAAAAGGAATTAATTTCACGCCAAACACTCCTCCATATCTAATTATATATAGATTTCCAATTTCATATATGTAATATTAGTGCTAACTCCACGAACACATGTGGCCAATTTTTAAAAAATTTTCAAATTTTATTCTTGACTAAACATAACTAGTACATATCAATACTGCAATATTTTGAGAATAACTGGTTTTCTTTGTTCAACTAATTTTGTATTTTATTATAATTTCTTTCTAATTTGGCCTTGAACAAATATTCTTTGAACTTTTTGAGTAAATCACTAGCCTCTTCCCATTGAAGTGTAAATCGTTTCAAAAACGTTGACAAGTATCACACAAGTCAATCCCCTGGACTCATAATTTGAATTTCTGGTGTCAATCGGCATCATAACTTTCTGAAGGTATAATACTTCAAAAGGATTTCAATTTGTTATCTTCTTCTAGACCATTAGAAAATCCCTGTGTACTGGTTTGTAACTCATTTCAGCTGGTAAGAATGTAACTGATTGGGTTATTCTATTGACACTTCTGCCTGGGCTTGATAAGCCATGAACTTCAGTATAATTTTTCTAGAAAAAATCATTACTACTGCACCGCTTTTGTCAATCACCATATATTCAGATTCAAAACATTATAAATTGTTTTCCTGGTAAAAGACCATTGTTAATCAGATGATTCTAAAATTTTCAAAATAAGTTCCATTAATTTTCAGCATATTGAGCCAAGTTCTTGACAAAGACATTCTCACGTTACATAGAAAAACTTGATGGTAATAATTTACCTGATGCAAAAGATTTTGCACTCTTTAAAGGATTGGATCAGCCAGATAAAAATGTAATTTTATCAAGGTTTATCACCTGGTAATTATAGAATTTGCAATTTAGTCTCATCATTCTCTCATCAACCTGTGATAATGCCAGTTACAAAACGTGGTTCACAAGATGGTTGTATCAGAATTAAAATTTAAAGAAAAAAGATATTATAAAATTAAATTATTATCACTTATTATTTTTCTTTTCTTAGATAAGCTTCCAGTGTCTGAGTATCATTTATTTTGAAAATATAAGGAGCAATTTTTTCACCCTGCTCTTTCTTCAAAATACTTCGAATGGTGCTATAATTCTTGGGTTCCATAGTAGATCTGATGTAAATGAGTTTCATATTAACTATTTTTATATAGAGGTAATTCTATATATCACTTAAGATAACAAATTGGACTGTTAAATTATAATTACAACATGATTGTGATAATAATGACTAAATTTGATCCCTGAAATTCTTGGTTATACCAATGTTCACTTTGTCTGGTTTTGTTGCAGCATGCCCCATATAATATCATGTTGAGGTAGAGTTCATGACATCATACTTATGGCAAAAACAAAAATAAGGCATAGCATGGTTTAACAGTTAAATACAATAATAAATATAATTTATTATATTTTTATCATATATATATGACCATTTGTCATTAAAAAAATAGATATATTATTACATTGGCCTGTTGATAATTGCATTTATACCCACCCCTTAGCAAATCATCAAACCCATATATTCTTGAGGAATAATAAAGCCAAAGAAATATACCTTTTTATACACAGTCTTCTCTTCAGAATTAAATATTCTCAATGCATCATTGGGTCCATCAAATACTTTTCCCGGCATTTCATAAAAAAATTACTTGTAAACTTTTCATATTCAAAGTGAACATGAGGATTGGCAGAATAATAATCCAGGGTTAAATGAACTGGAATTCATTGTTGGCAATGGTCAAATATACCTACCCATTTTCCCAAATCTTTTACAATGTGTGTAAAATCTACAGATGTTAAAACAATTCAGCAGGTAGATTTTTGATTTTGCATGTATATAAGTCCGAGATCCTGAGAAGTGGTGCCTACACAATAAAAAGAAGAAATTATATGTGATTGTACATGTGTTAAAAGAGGATATGATCTTGATACAAAAGATTTTGGATTGTGTCCAGAGGTTTAAAAAACCCTTCTCATCATCTAAAGACACTTGTCGTAAATTATTGAGCTGGTAGCTACCATTGCTACCATTTGCCGTAAATAATTACGGCTGCCGCAAATAGATGCAGTTGCTGTAAATAGATACAACTACTTCAAATAACTACGACTGCTGGAAATAGTTTTCAATTATTGTCAGTAGCATTATTGTTCTGCAGTAACTGAATTTTTTTGGATTGTAATTGATGAATTCAATTAGTCGGTCATTCATTTACAGTGAACTTGTGTGTAAAAATAAAATTTGCGGCATCTATTTGTGGCAGTCGTATTTATTTGCGACAGCCATGGTAGTTACCATTGCCGCAAATAACCAATTGCCATCATTGTTTTTATTTCCCTTTGGAAATGATATTCTGATCACATGTATGCACCACTACTAAGGACAACTACAAAGGGTGAAATGGAGGCACTATCACGAAGGGTAGGTGTGTATCATATTTACCCTTGATTTCTACTTATTATAAAGTTTTTCTATAGTGATACAATCAAATAAAACAATGGCATATTTCTGTTACTATTTTGAATAAAAATTAACACTCATTCATTTTCGTTTGAATTGTTTAATGGAGAAAGGTGATAATTCTATAATCTTTTGTAGTTTAATAAATTGTGGATTTAGGGAATACATATATAAAAAGTTGTTGTTGTTGCCAAGAATTTCTCGAGTTTCTCAAATTTTGATGAAAATTTCGATTTTATAACTGGTTCAAATATTTTCAAAGAATATTTGAACTTTTGAACTGTTAATTGGTTGAATAACCAGTTGATTATTTGAATAATAAATTATACGAGAAAAGCAGTGTTAGCATACCATAAAAAAGATCAACGATCGATTTTGTCACATGTGATAAAACGAATGTCCACTATGCTGCTATCATGCGATAATTTAAGAAATGATTATACAAAACACTATTTTACAACTTTCCTCTTAACATCAGAGTCCAAATGCAATTTCAGGGCCACAAACCCTGCTCTGGATGGCAACCTTCTACACTTGTGGGATATTATAAAACCGTTAATTATGATCACATTACAAATGACTAAATTTTGACCCCATATAAGAAAAATTTATAGTTTTACTATGTCACATAATTTGATCCTAGCCTGCCCAAAAATTATGTAAGAAAAGAACGAATTATAAGTAATACATGATATGCATTTTGAGCGAACCCATTTCTCTCAAATTTTATAGGAAAAGATAATAGGAAGATGACTTGATATTATTGTAAAGAGAAAAAATTCTAGCTTCGAAATGATGTAATTTTTATTCTTCCTCCCAAAGTGGGAAAATCATAAGACCAATCCTACGAACTGTTATAGATAGAGGCGGGGAAGATTTATTCATTTTACATACACACACACACTCTAAATCCAATCTTCAACTTAAATTTAAAAAAGAAAACTCCATTTTATTCATAAATTTTCGATTCAATCGATTCAAATCCTCATTACAATAAATAAATAATACCTAAATCGTCTCCACTCCAGTTCAATTAAATTTTTTTTTACACATGAACACTTATAAGGAGAACTTTCCCAGGTTAGTATTCACCTCTCATTTTTAATTTGTGGCAGGATATGTCAAACCACAACTAGCTAGTATATACTATCACTATAGGATCCTTTCCTCGTTTAGTGTAACCCAGTAAAAGCCAATAAAATTATAATAATAATAATTAATAACAACAACAATAACAACAACAATCATGAATAGTCATAATAGCGGAAATAACAACAACGACGATTCTAACAATAAATTTCATTATAACCGTAGCTATAATAATAATAACTCTAAAAGAATATCTTTACCGAATCAAGATTCAAGTCAATGCACTTCTAGTGGAAATAAAAATTATTCTCCAAATAAACTAGAAAACAATAACAACAACGATACCTCACAATCGTCAAAGTCAATTATTACAAGTCATAAATCTCCATCCACGCCACAAAATGCACTGTATGTAATTAAGTTATTTATTTTACTCAAATATATTTTTATTATTAATTATAATTTTTCCAATTTTATATAGGAAATATTTAATGCCTAATCTAGATTTCATTCCTATTAACAAAATAACATCAGAAGAAATAAAAGAGTTAGGAAAATATCATCCTATGATGAGTCCTGTTAAGAAAAGAAAATTTGATCATTTTGAAGCAGTAAATAGTTGGAGAAAGCCAAACACCAGTGAACTTCCATGGATGAAAGACAATGATTGTAATAGAAAATATGATAATGTAGTACACAGGTAATGTGTGTGTATGTGTAATTTATTTATCGAATATTTAACAATTAAAAAGTAATAAATGACATGAAAAGATGTACAATTGATTTAATTGATCATTACTTTGTTAGGATGCATTTTGAATTAAATGATCTAATAGAGTACCTTTCTCCAACCGAGATTGAAAGATCATTAAGAATATTTGTAATTAAAAGAATTGAAGCTGCTATCAAATCTAGATTCAGTGATTCTGAAGTTCTCATATTTGGAAGTTTTAATTCTGGAATCTATCTTCCCACAAGGTAAAAAATTTTTTCCCCTGTAATTTTAAACAAACAAACAAACAAACGATTGATTGATTGATTGATTGATTGATTGATTGATTGATTGATTGATTTGATCTTTAATAGTGATATTGATATTGTCGTTTTTGGTCATGTAAGTTCGTTAGCGCCACTCTCTCAACTGGCTGATTATTTAGAAATCAAAGGATATTCTCATGGCAGTCCCATAGTAATACATGGGGCAGTGGTATGTATCTATATTATAATTTTAATTGCTAATTGATAAATATTTATTTTGTATTATTTTTTCTGATTTCTATTGTTTAAAATAATATTTAGGTTCCTATTATCAAATTCAAAGAAAAATACACTAAAATTAACATTGACGTATCGTTTAATCAGAGATCTGTTTTTGCATCTGTTAGCACTATAAAGGGATATCTTAGAGAATGGCCTATTCTTGGTAGATTGCTATTGGTTTTAAAATATTTTTTAAAACACCATAATCTTGATGACCCATCAAATGGTGGAATGGGCGGTTATACTTTGTTCTGTATGATATTAAATTTTCTACAGGTATTTTATAATAATAACAATTTTAGTAGAAATTAAGCAAAATACCCACATATAATATATATTAATTGTTTATTTATAAAATATCAAGTTACACCCACGTATTGCTGATGGTACTTTAAAGATAGACAGTAATGATAACCTTGGTGTTCTTTTGATAGAATTTTTTGAATTATATGGAAATCAGTTCAATTATAAAGATCTGGCAATCACAATAAGAAATGGTGGAAGCTATTGTAGAAAGGTAATAAATTAATGTAAATTGACATGTGTTCATACATTAAATTGTAATAATATACACATTTTTTATTTTAGATAATGATTTATTTATTAAAATCTATTTTTTTTTTCTTTATATCATAGTACTATCAAATTTGGGCAGTTAAAATTCCAGAAACAAATTTATGTATACAAGACCCATCAGATCCTGGTATTATTATTATTTAATCATATCATTACAATTACTAATAACAAATATAAATTATGATATTAGAGCCATCTAACCCACATCATTATATTGTATATATTAAGATAATGATATAGCGCGTGCAACAAGAAAGATAGAATTGATTCGGGAAGCATTTAACCGAGCGTTCCTACGACTTGTTAATAGAGTGGGACAACTTGAAAAAGTACATAGACCGATTGGTGCTAATTATGTCACGGGGTTTGATAATAAATCAATTCTTTCATCTATTTTATTTATTTCTGAAGATATGCAATCATTAAGAAGAAATTTATTACGAGAGTATAATGAAAATGGATTGAAACGATTGGTTCTAAAAACAAGCAATAATCTAGGAACACTACTAACAACTTATGATTATGAATTTATTGTCGAAAAATTTGCAAAGGAAATCGAAGAGTCAGACTATCGTCGTAACTTTAGAGTCAACTCTTTATTGAGAAGACGTAAACCAACAAGATTTAAGTCATTTCCAAAATATCAAGACAGGGATGACTATTATTTTGAGGATTTATATGATTAGAATTGAAAGGTGGTTCAATAGATGGATGACATATACTATTTGTAATTTGCTATTATTATTTCTTTTATTATTTCTTTAAAAAAAAAATAAATAAAGGTATTTATGTGTGTGGTGTGTTTATGTATTATCGTATAATTATTTTTTTTTCACTATTTACAATTTATTTTTTTAGAATTCACTAGCCGGAAGAAAGTATCCGAATAAGGGTTTTCAATAATAATAATTAGGTAAAATACCACATAATAAAACCACATACAATTTATATCATTAGGTAGCTTGTGATTTTTAACTTTTGCGTATGATTAATTAAAAAACCCCATATAAATTTCGATATTAAATCTCAATAAAATTGATTGGATCAAAAAAAATTACCGTGAGGTTTTTAGAAATGAGGAAAATACTTACGTTTTGAAAGAAAATTGTGGGTGATATATGAATAAAGTTAACTTTTAAAAATTAACACAATTTGGCGTAGGAAATGCAGATTACCAATTAATCGTCCCCCCTTGTATCCCGATGAATATTAAGGATTTAGCGTCATATTTAAAGGCTTTATTGTGCAGGAAATGCAGGTTCAGAAATTATTACCAATTTACATTCTAAAAATGGTATTTGTTTTATTCCTTACAATAACTTCTAAAATCACATTGTCCTGAGAAAAAGACTGCCTTTCCGATACCATTATTATAGTGAAAAAGGCATAAAAAATACAGAAAGAACTGTGAAAAAAATTTTTTAATATAGCCAGTTTTAGCAAAATTGGTGATATTAATCGAGTTATCACATGCAAATATGCAAGTAATCTCTTTTTCTTTCTATAATTTTCTCGTTAGTTCTTGTGCGTGGACTATTTAAAGAAAGAGATTTACATCACAACAAATTCCAGAGTTGGGGCTGAGTTGACATTAAATAAAGTTTCGAAGATGGAATATTTATCGTGTAACCAAAATTTTCGCGCCTTTACTTTGTTAATAAATCAATGTTTACTTTTAAAGTTATAAATTGAGACTATTTATTTATTTTTGTATTATAATTTGCAACTTTTTTTTTTAAAAATAAAAGATAAATTTTCAAAATGACAAGATTGTTTTATGAACCAAAAAAAATATATCAAAGGGAAAAGGAACCTCGTGTTTTAGTTTGCATGAGGATTTCATGTTTATCAATTTCCATGATAATATTAATAGCATACACTGTTTTTTTAATATATTCTAATGGAATTGCCATTACGAGTGTGACAATACCTAAACTATATATACCAGTACCAGGTATATATACACACACACACACACATTTCTTGATTAAACGTTTTAATTCCTTATTCCAAGGTTAATACTAATTACTTGGATCGTTTAGATTTAATAATAACTGCGAATTTTAGTTTTTCAATGGATTGTCAATTTCGATATCTTGGTAATTTAACAATATTGATTGATGATTTAGGAAAAGTATTTTTTTTTTTGTAATCGAAATCTTAAAAAATTATTTTATTTATTTTATTTATTAGATAACAGAATAACATCTCAAACAGACAAGGATTTATGTTTAAATTATATAGTGCCAACAGTATGTGGCGAACCTGATCCTAACGATTTATCGAAGAGTCGATGTATAGGAAAATTCCAAGTTCCAACTGAACTTCTGGATGCACCTATAACTGAAAGATTAAATTTTAGTTTACCTGATAAACGTTATGGCATTCAATTTTTAATCAATATCACTGATGCTGCATATAATCCAAAATATGATAATGGTATTGTAATTAAAGCCTACGATCAAGGTAACTTTTTTTTGCTTAGTAATTTTATTACTATTATCATATTAACTTAAAAAAATTTTTAAATATAGAATTTAATCCACACAGATTACCTGAAGCGGTGGGTAATCTCGTAAATAAACTTGATCCTTATTTTATTGAGAGACTTGATAGTCTCAACTTTCATATAATGACATATCATCAGGTATTATTAATGCAATAAATATTACACATATATTATTTTAATCGATTTATTAATTAGTTCAATTTATTTATTTATAAAGATAAATAGTATATATATTGATAGGAAGACAAGAGAATTTCTTATAACGTCATTTTGGGAAATGCTCGGTTTACCTCCATATTATCTCCTTCAACCTTATATTGATTCTAGAATTGGTTAGTGGGTAACAATTAATAGTTAACCAATTTAATTTTAATGATAAAAAAAAATTTTTTTTATTGAATTTATTTTTTTTTTTTTTCTTTAAATAAAATTAGAATCTATAAGAATACCAAGTATAATAGATCAATTTGCAGCCAGTAATTATGGTATTTTATTTGTTGGTACTTTGAATTGGGTTGAAACAATAGAAAGTGATCTTAGGTGTTTGTTTTTGATATTTAATATAAATTTTTAAATTTGAAATTCTTTAACATTGATTTTTTAACACTGATTTTTTTCTACTTTGATATAGAATTTATAATGTAAATAAACATATTATTACATATGTAATATATATATTTTCTCATTTCATTTCAAAATAATCAACAATTAATTTTATTATATTTTCTGTTATTGCTATTTTTATAAAGAATCTGGATTCAATCGCATTAATATCATTATTTTATTCATTATTAACTGGAGTTTACACTTTTCTATTTGGTAATTTTTATACATAAATATTGTTGTAAATGGTTTTTTTGTTGCTTTCGAAAATATAATACTTACATAATATGTTTATATATATATATGATACAGGTTGGTCTGGAATAGTGCCTTGGGGAATATGTCAAAGGTCATGTTGTTCCAGCGGATCAAAAGCAAAATTATGCGAAAAATTTGAATCAAGAGATATACCGCTTATGCCATCAACAACTCCACATAAAGATGTCAGTGGTTTAATGGAATTTTTGGGACCAATATTACTAAGATCAGCGAATTCAATTAAAAAAGATGAAGAGGATATTTCTTTACCGCCGACTGAAGATAAGGATAGGTTAAGTATGTGTAGTATGTATAATTTTTAAAGATGAGAATGGCAATTTGATAAGTCCTGAAAATATTGATCCTAACAATATTCAAATTATTCAATATTTTATTTGAAAATAAAATCATAACTGAAAATATGATTGTGTTAAAATGTACAATCTTTTTAATTAATTAAATGTATGTTAATGTAAATTCTATTAATATTTTACAAAACTATAATTCTAAAGAGTTTTAAGTTGAATTTTTTACTATGAGGCTTTGTAATATTAAACATGTAAAATGCTGTTGCCATCACCATCACCATCACCATCACCATCACCATCACCATCGCCATCACCATCACCATCGCCATCATCATCACCATCACCATCGCCATCATCATCACCATCATCATCACCATCACCATCATCATCATTATTTATTATGAAATTTCCTTCAAAATTATTAGAATTTTCATAATTTGGTGGAGATGTTTGAAAAGTAGAAAGATAATCAGGTGCAAAATTATTATTATTATTTTCATCATTATTGTTGATGTTGTTGTGATCATGATTGATTTTGTCATATTGAGGCAAATCATCATAAGCTTTAAAAGATGATAAAGTTATTGGTATATCAATTTTAGTACTTATTTTCTTCTTTTTAACTTTTTCGCCTATTCCAAAATCTGGTAATGATCTTGTTAAAAAGAATTGTTTGTTGTGTTCATTATTATCATCGTCGTCATCGTCATCATTATCGTCTACGTTGATGGTGATATTATTATTATTATTATTATTATTATTACTATCATCACCATCGTCAATATTAAAGTTGGAAGGAACTTTTATTGTGTAGATGAATTTCAAATTGTGTATTATTGAGATTGAAGTTGTCTCGCATGACGAATGAATTTTTTTTGAAGGTTTTGGTAAAATAAATGAAATATTTTTATGATAAATAAATTTATTATCGTTGATCACTTTATCTAAATTTTCAATCTTCAGAGTTTTTAAAACTTTTGAATCTTGATTCGTGTGGCCTTTTGATCTGCGAATACAAGTTTCTGTCAATTGTACCTTTAACTCGACAAAATCTAAATGTTTAACTTTTGGTATTAATTTCAAATGCATTTCTATGGGCTGACCAATGGAGTATACTTTTTTCGGTATCATGATTTCGTAACCAAATAAATTTTTCCAATCACTAGAAGTGACAATACCTTCGGAATTCATTTCTTCGGATATAGAAGCACGCATTATGGGCACTTGTTGTGTCACATGTATATTTGGCAATAACCCTGGTCTAAAGAGTGTCGCGCTCAATTTATAAGAGACACTTGCTAATTCAGTATCTATTGTTTCTGGCGAATCACCGGGTATAAACAGTTCAAAAGGAAAGGTGTAAATGTTAGGTTGAAGAATGGTATAACATTTTGAAGATAATTTTCGAATGATATTTAAACGTGAATTTAATTGTTGTCCTTGTTGCAATGGTGGTGGTGATGATGATGGCGATGATGGCGATGATGGGTGAACGGACGATTGATAAGATAAGAATGTCCAATTTTTTGATATTAATTCACATTCTTCACATAGATCATTATTATTCGTAGAGCCTAATGAATTATTTAATAAACTGTTAATAAATTATTATCATTACTATTATTATTGTTATAGGTGGAAAACAATAAATAAATAAAAAGATTTATTCGGAAAATTTAATTACTAATACTAACCATAATAGACTCTACCCTCTGGCCAAAAAGTTTTCAATTTACCGTTAAATTTCAAATCTAATTTTTTTATTTTGGTGGGTTTGTCTAAAATTAATATTAGTTCGCCCCTTAAAAAGCAACCTAATGATTCTTGAGGATTTCCACGTAGAAAAAGTGCTGGCTCCATTAATTTAATTTTTAGATAAGTAGAAGAAGAAAATAATGATTTTGAATTATTCCTTTGTGGAATGCTATCATTATTTGATATAAACGAAGAAAATGAGGTTCTTGTAGAAATACTTTGTGGAGACATGATATGTATGTGTGTTACGAGATAAATTTTTTTAAAAAAATCAAAAAAAAAAAAATCAAAAAGTTCTAAAATTTATACCACTCCAAAAAATTATGACGCAATTACATAATCGATACGATACCAACTAAAATTGGAAACGCCTTTACTATTACTTAATATTACTTAAGCCAAACAAAGCTCAGATCCGAAATTATTTTATTTAATTGTAAAATTATTTCCCGTTGGGAATTATTATACAAAAAGGAATATTTATTTATATTGATATTGAATCATTTGTGTTATTTGTTTTGTATAATTAAAGTTACTAGATCATATCTGACATATAAGTTATCCGATATTGAATGCACTATGACAAACGATGTTCAAATTTGGCTAGCACGTGGATAAATTAAATTATTTACTTGCAGTGCAAGGATCTCTTGACTCTAGAATTATGCATAATAAAAATTATTTTTCCAAATTAGTAAAAGTTTGAAAATTATAAAATGAATGGTAACAACGAATTTGGGTCTTTTAAACTGTTTGTAGTACATGACAAATATTGTATTAATAGATTAATATGATTAATGAACCGACACCAATTGTTTTATTTTATTTTCCTTTTATTATTTAGATAGATGATATACTTGTCAAATTAAGATATAAATCGATTTTTTTTTATGAGTGGAATTATCGATCGAATCTAATGTTAAATATGTATTTTACTACGTAGTTCACGAGAAATTTGGCAGCGAAAATTCTGGTTAGATTTGGAATAAATAATTTCTAAATTTGGTCAAATTAAGGTTACATATCAATAATAACAATGTCGCTTTTTCCAATTTTTTTACACATGGAATTAAAAGGGAACTCGGCACACATGATCACGTGTATTCTATTTTTGGAAGTTCCCTTTAAAATTAATTTGGCAGTGTGGCGAGGTTCAGCACTTCTATGAAGGCTAATAAAATA
The DNA here is from genome assembly GCA_910592215.1 of Entrophospora candida. Classification (NCBI taxonomy): domain Eukaryota; kingdom Fungi; phylum Glomeromycota; class Glomeromycetes; order Entrophosporales; family Entrophosporaceae; genus Entrophospora; species Entrophospora candida. Next base: position 22,740 of record CAJVPN010000116.1, read on the forward strand.
TAAAATTTACAAGAAAAATATACGTTCCAAGGTCTTCTCTTCATTTTAAAAGACAATAAATAAAATCTCACGGATGTACATATATTAATGTGTTTTTATTAATATTGTGATTAAATACTCATAATTGCTTATTTTTTTTTTATATATAGAACTGCGACCAAGTACAGTGAAAGGACACAATTAAAAATCACGCGAAATGAACATTTGTTTGAGACTATAATAAAAATAGAGAATTGTTATTCGCACCCCTCCCGTGACTAAATCCCATTCATTGGTCACATTACTACACTTAGTCACGGGAGGGGTGCGAATAACAATTCCCTAAAAATATGACGCCAAGTCACTCCAACGAATACGATTTGATGATAAAATGGGAGGGAGGAGTTGTGCATTGTAAATTTTTTTTATGTATTGTCACGTCGTTAAAAAATATCGGCCGCGTAACTCAAATGAACTCTTGCTAACTATTTACTCATATGTTAAGTCAAGTTTAGTCAAGTTTAGTCAAGTTTAATCAAGACAAAATTATTATATATATACTAATTAAGATTTAATCCCTTCACCAGCCCTGACAAATACCCGCATCAGTCCCATACATGTAACCAGTAGTATTACTTGTTTTATCACTGTTATGCCCATTGTTAGCTATGATCATCATTATAACGTGTTATTAACAAGTATAGATTTCTAAATTTGGTCTCAAGCAGTTGTAAAAAATTTATCACGTTATTATATATATATGCATTATCAGAAAATTTGAAATGTTATTATTATGCGTGGCTCGCTACCAGATTTTTTATGTTACATTGAATCGCTACAAGTTTATATTATCTATAGTTAATCTTCAAGGTTTTTTTCTATTACTATAAATAGAAAATAAGCAAAACTGAAAAATACCTACGTCTCAAAAAAATTGCAAAGTTTCTTTTGTTATTATTATTATAATTATTGTTCAAAAAGAATCATACAATTATCATTTATTGTCATAATAACAATAGCGATGGTGTATTGATTATTCAATAAAATTTTGTCCAACAAATATAAAGTAAAATAATTTTTTCCTTATGATATTTATTGTTCAGTTAAAACTTGTTTGTTACAACATTTTACAACATGTGGGCAGGGATCAATTAAATTTTTCTTTTATTTATCATATTCAACAAACATCATGTTTTGAAATATTATTCGAAATGAATACATGACAATGTCCCAAAATTTTTGATTATTTTGTCATCATTATTTTTTAATTATTGAGTAAATCAATCCATCCGTATTCATGTTTTTGGGGAAATTTTTTTCCATTGAAAATATTTCTTTTGAAGAAAATATAAAATAATTCTTTTAATGAATATATAATGTTAGAAAATAATTCCTTTAATGAAAATAAAAATTCAAAGAATACAACAAATACTAACAAATCATTCACCTGGTCCAAGTAACTGGACAAGTGGTGTTAGTAGAAATCGTAATCATAAGAGTACAGTTTTAGATCAAATTTAGATCAATTATATAATTATGGAACAATAACTAACGATGATGTAGATTTTATATCTTCATATTATGAAGACATGAATGATGAAAAATATTTGAAGATGATTAATAAATTATTAAATAATTAATTAATTAGAGGACAAATTAAATATACAAGATTCTACCAGAGAATCAAAATGTCAATCACAATCAATTAATCAAAACTTCAAAATATCAATCATCAAAATATCATCAACAATTAAATTAGTAACTTTGCCATGATCTCTTCCATTACCACTGCATTCTTCTCAAAAGCATTTAAAACAATCGCTACAATTAAAAACGCATCTCCTGACACTGAACTTGGTAATAATTCAGAAAATAATTCAAATATGCAATTCAGAAGTTGCACCTATTGTCAACGTATCAAATGATGGTGATGATAATGATGATAATGATGATAATGATAATAATATTAACGTCATTCCATTGACTTATTGGCTTTATTTCAATAACAACAATAATGATTATGATAAAAATTACAACAAATAGTTCGTATCTATATAGTAACAGCAACACTGATAATAATGATAATAATAACAATAAATAGTATCAATAATTCATCAAAGTCTCAAGATAAATATGCATACTATTTAAAATTACCCTACAACTTCAACATTAAATTTACTAATGGTTGATATATCATCGCAACACGTATCCTTAATTGTAATAAAACAAATTGATAAAATTATTGATTTGTTTTATGGAATGTAAGCATACGCGTTTAGGGTTATGAAACATTGAAGTTTAAAGGATTTTTTAAAGTTTGCCTTCAAGTTTTGAAGTTTGTTCTAAACATTATATTCTTGGATAAATTTTTGACATATACTTCAACAAATCAGACAAAATGAACATTATATCATAAATAAAAGGCAACCTCAAGGATCAAATATCAAATTTAGTGTATCCGGCCAATTATAATAATCTTTTTTTAATATTGAACATATACTCCCTTTCATAAGGGTAATAGAATGTTTTCATATGCAATTCTATATGGCTTGATTTTATCAAGAAAATCATCTGAAGATATTTCCGTAAATTTGATCAGTGAAAGTATACCTTGTAATATATTTTTTAAATTTTTTAGTTCATCATCGTTCCGCTTTGATTCTTCCCAATTTTCAATTTTATCCTATTCCCCATTGAATTGAATTCTTTTAAATTTAAATCATCACTTCCTAATATAGAGGTAAGCGTTGATTTTCCATTGTTGAATTATTGTTAGGTTAAATTTTTGCAGTAGGTTAAACCAGTGTTGAGGCCAAGAAATTATTTGGCTCATTTTTTCCTTTGATTGGATGTTTTTGCAAATAATGAATTGGCTTGCAAACCAGCAATTCATCGCAAACTTCAATCGATTATTAAGCAATTTTAGCGTGTCCCTTGCCTTTCGCCTGCATCTTAACACTCGCCCACAAGGAGTTCAACAACGATATCTGCATCCAAGTTCAACTCATCAAACTTCTTCATTATAAAACAACTAATGAAAAGTCATAAATATACAGTATTAATGATAAGTATTTATCAGTAATAATAATAATAATACTTCATACTTTAGGATATTTTGGAGAGATGTTTTCCTTCTTAAATAAAAAAATACCATCGTCTGATCTTTTCTATCGATAAAGCTGAACTAAAATATGAAGACCTTGCTTTTAAAATTGTTGAATGGGTTTTAAAAGTTCTAACATCATCATCTTCTCCAACTTTGATTTCAAAATCAAGACCAACATCAACGGTGGAAATATCATTTGCTTTGTCACTTGAAGCTCGATTATCCCATGATAATTTTATTTTATGATCTTGAAGAATTAAAGTACCGTGATATCCATTATATGCATTTTCAGCACCATTTATATCTTCAAATTCCACAAAAGCATGTCTAAAATCAATCAAACATTTGTGAATAAATGTCTTATTAAATTTTGTCAATAAAATCAAAAATCAAAAACATAAATTACCTCAAACAAAACCATACCTTTCAAATATACAAGTCGCATCATTTCCACAAAATGCATAAGATGTATTATCCACTCTGAATGAACATGAAGTTTCCCTCCTTTTTTTATTAATGACAGATTGAATAATGATGATGATATTATAATGAAATAGCTCATTAATCATAAATGAGTATTTACCTCGGAGCTAAGGAATGCCTTCTTTTCCTTTTACTATTATTTCTTCTATTATAATGATAATCAAAAAAATCAGTTAAGTTTAAAGAGACAAGTATGTAAATAGAAGATATAATAGAAGAAGCCAACTTTTTGTAAAAAATAATTTTTCAATTAGCTCTAACTGATTTTTTGTGATTCACATAATTATGTGATAAACACAAAATCTGAAATTGCATCATCAAAAAACTCAGGAAATTTGAAAAATTAAATTTAAGCAAACCTGCGTTGAATGTAAGCAATGTTTAATAAGCAACAATTTAATTTAAATGATGTAGAAATGATTTTTGGTTGCTAAAACTAGCTAAAACTACAGCAAGATCAAATGTTAATATGATCGAAATTACTTTTAGCTACAATTGAGTATGAGCAAACAATATTTGGACATCGAAATCACTTCTAATAGGCTAGAACTATAGTGGAACCAATATGTTTTTTATTATAAAAACAAACAATGGATATGTGGAGAGAGATGGAGAAAAAATAACAAAAAGAATGTTAAAATAAGCAAATTCATATTTAACTGGAGAGAATTAGTTAACACCAGAGAATCTTTGAGGATTTTCTCATTAATCAATCCAATAATTTAAAAAACACATACGGTACTGCAAAAAATGGACCTACATTACTCAAAAGCTCTTGGCAATGTGAATTTCAGCCAGAAGAAATATATATTTCGTAAGGGTTTTTCAAACATGGCAGAAAGAATTTCATAGATCGTTTTCTATCATGTGATGTGGGAGCAGTTTTTGGATGTGGAGGGTATATAGATTTTTACGTGTATAAACTGGACTGGGCAATAGAGATGGATGGTAATTATATAGCTAAGCATCATAGAAGGTTTAAACCTACAGAAGAATGTAAAAATATTGTTAGATAGGCAAAGAGTGCAGCTATCATTGATATTCGTAGTGAATCAAAAAAAAAGGTTCGAGAAAGATTTCATATATTAATGTGTCACACTCCAAAAACTATGATATAGAGGACACTGTGTGACTATTAGATTTACATAAATAAAATTCATTAACAAAATTCGCAAATCGCCAATTTCAAAGTATATTAATATAAAATTTTTTCGATTATAAAATGTGCAAAGTTTTCATATAAATAACTAGCCATGTAATAAAGTAGTGGGTATTCAAAGGGAGGAAACACTCGAGCCCTAACCCATAAAATGACTGTTCCTTTCCACTACTCCATACCACCTATCCATAAACCAATCTCTATTATAAAGATTTTTACCGTTGCCTGCCTAATAACCCTCCAAGTGAACGAATATGCATTAACGCATCTCATCGAAGGTATAACTTTTTTCGGTCCTAACTATCAAAGATTTGTTTAAAGTGATTCTAGATAGTTCAGTCTAAGCCTGTAATCAAAAAAATCAAGTTAATCAAATTTATACCATGGTGATGTGGGGTGAGTCGGTAGTATACTCGAATTCCCAATTCTTACGATTACACCCACTAATTATAATCAGTGCGACTAAGAACTAGCGAAGAATTAGGAGAATTATAAGAAGCTTCGCTTTGTTGATACTGTTCAGTTCTTTGGACAATTGCGTAGCGTTATTGTGATAGATCCGTTAATTGATTCAAATTCGGATTAAATGCTACCAAAATTATTATCAATTTAGTATCACGTGGAAAATCAATCCCAAATTTTTATACAAATAGCATTTCGCTGATCAGTTTATACTTTTTTTGTAATAAAAAAATGGAGCAAAAGTGCATCTTTTTACAAATAGTGCTCGTCTTTTCACTCTTATTCTCAATAACAACATCAGAAATGGTAGATCCTTATCGTTACTATGGCAAGGCAAATATGACCGAAGAAGAAAAAAGACAGCTAATAATTAAACTTCCAAATGAACCAATACCCATAGGGTATACTAGCTTAAGGGACATCTTGCCCAGGGAAAAAGATTTAACTATTTTCATGGATTATATTTATTTGTTTGGTGATATAGTAATGTATTATTATCATCATTATCATCATTTTTGGAATGAGATTATTATAAATAATAAATGGTTGCGATTTATTAATCTTTTTTTAGGTTGAAATGTTAGGAAACCCCAATGAAACATTTACAATTTTTGCACCTACTAATTCAGTGTTTCGTAACCTACCATACCAACCTACAAGTAACATTTCTGTAACGGAAGATCCAACGACAAAATTACATAATTTTGTGTTAGGACATATTGTTGAAAAAAACTTGATCTCGCTTTCTGTTGGTGAAGAATTACAGACAATGTATGAAAATGTTAAAATCAAAGTTGACAAAGATATCAAGGATGAAAAATACTTATTGAATGGAAATATACACACTAGCGAGAGTTATAAGGCTGATAATGGAATATTTTATAAGGTTGATGGATTATTAGTTAAAGAGTATTGAAATTTGTCTTTAGAAGAAATTAGTTCTTATAATTTGAAATCATCTCTTTAAAAACAATTTAATGGATTTGCTAAATTTGATTTTAAAATTAATTATATTAATATGAGACAATGATCACATGATTGTAATAATAATTACAATTTATTCACAATAAATAATTTTAAAAATTACCCCTCTCTCTCTCTGCATTGAGAATTTATATATAGTACAACCAGGAAAAATTATTATTAATATCAAATATTTATAGCAAAACTTTGATTAATTACTAATTCATATATTAACAAAACCAACAACAATGATATTTAAAAGCACTTAAAAACCTCAAAGCGTTTTTCTTCAATGTCCCTTAACTACTCCACAATGTTTCTATGGATGAGACTAGTATCAAGGAAGTTAGAATTATCCTCAAAGAGACGGATCTTGACAATTACATTTAATCAAGCGATATAATATGCAGACTTATTTATTATAACCTTGCTAAGATCAAAAATAACTAATGATTACATAAAATTTGGTAATAATTCTCAATAGGCAAGCCACAAAGCAAGTCTATTTTTTTTGAAATTCACCGTCCACATATTTAATCGGAAAATGTCCGCACTAGGTGCACAGTAAGTAATAATGACAATATTGAAACCAAAGAAATAACAATTCATCGTTGATAAGAAACGCTAGGCAATTTTTATTCATAGCAGCATACAAGTTTACTAAATTATTATTTAATAATATTAAAAAAACAAACACATGCCTTCTTCAGGATCTTCCCATATTGTAAAAGGAATTTTATTGCCTATTGTTGCTTGTAGTGAGTATATTATCATCAAAACAATTTGTAGAAGGTGGATGGAAATGGCCAAGCAACATTTCCAAAAGAGTTGTTTTCGTCATCAGGCACCGAATTTGGTGTCAATGTAAGATTATCATCACTTGAATCGTCATATATCACGTTGATATATTTGAACTCTGTCATCAATGTTAAATCACTTCCTGAACAAAAACCAAGCTAGATTATACTTCTATATTCCGTTTTGTATTATTAGATTGGACATGTTTCAATCAAGCTGTTTGTTGCATTATTTTATTATTATTATTATTACTACTACTGATATTATTATCATGGCTAGTATTATGGTGCTATTATCACTGCTGCTATTATTATTACTTGTACTATTACTATTATTACTTGTATTGGTACCACTATTGCTATTATTACATAACTTTGGATTTACAATTAATTGGCTGGTTCATATTTTTTTCATGATATCGGTCATTTCATCTGCCTCATATTCAAGTATTTCAAAAGCTTGCTTTGGATATCTAAAACATTCTCCACTTGTAGGAAGTTAAAAGTTGATCATCATTGTCACTGATATCATTGTGACGTCTTTTAATTTTTTTTGCTTGATATAGAAAGAAATTAATGAATTTTCGTCAAGTATTGAAGAAAGTGAATAGTTTCCTAATTAGCCACCACACCATCATCACCAGCTTCATAAAACCTCTATTGATTACAAGTGGAAGATAATTGGATGAATCATCATCTAAACTAGTAAGCTGATATGAAGGAGGTAAATTAGAAGAACTGCTGAACATCGTTGCTATTTTTGTAGGTGTTGTTGAAACCAAAATTGAGTATTTCTATTGTTGATACTCTGTTAACTACTCGTGACGTGTAAATGGCGAGATGCGCACAAAGAAAAATAAATCAATCGATAAAAGTACTTATATACAAAAATTATTTACCCTATTTAATTAACATGTGATTATACTTTAATAGTTTGAAATTTTTTCTTACAAGCTTAAAATAAAAAAAAAATAAAAATCATGTAAATTATTTGTATCAATAATTTATAACTATTATTACTATTATTATCAATTAGGTTTATAAAATTGATATTATATTGAAAAATAATTTGGTGGTTCAATTGATCAGTGTGCTTGTCTTTTATGAAGTGAAAAGGCTAGATCGGATTCGCAATTCATATTGCAAATCTTACATCTAATAAAGGATCTTGAAACAACTTGTCCTGTTGTTGAAGTAAATTGCATGGTAACTGATTCGCCAATACCGTTAAAATTGATAGGGTTAAAAAAAGGACTAAAATTATTGATGGGGTTAAAATTATTGATATGATTATTGTGAGGAAGACTACCACTATTGGTGCAAGTATTATTGTTATTATTGAGTCCTGGTGAATTAATATTTGGAATTACATGTGGATTCTGTGTCTGATTGATTGTTTGATTACTATGTTGTACTTTATTTAATGGACCTTGATTTTTGATTTTTGATTTTTTTTTTTTGCCTTTCTTTTGCTTGAGTGTTAGTGGAACATGTCTTATTTCATCCTCCTGAATACCTTTGATATTATGAACAAGCCTTTTATGTCTACTAAACGAATATCTATTATGATTGACTTCTTTACATCCAGGACAAGTGATTAGAATTGGGTGATAAGCTTCTGGATGATTGGAATCTATATGATTGCTTAATTCTAATAGTGAAGAAAAAGACGCATTGCACATTTCACAAGGAAATTGCGGATATATTTCAATGATATTATTAGATTGATTAATAGTTTCTTTGCCTTTTAAACCTTTAGTTGATGTAGTAATGATGTTTTTTATATTTTGATTATGAATATTGCTATTACTATTGTCACTGATGTCATTTTCTTGTTTTTTATTTTGGATTTGGATTTGGATTTGAATATTACTATTATTATTATTAATGCTGATTTCTTTTATATCTTGAATTTTGTCATTAATCGTACCCGTGCTCATATCCATACCCACATCATTGTCATTAATAATATTCATACTCGTACTCATATCATTGTCATTGCTATCATTGTCAATTTCCCCCTCCTCCCACTCATCATCATCCTCAATAATTATAAGATTTCTATCTTTGTCTCCTTTTTTAATTTCATCAATGCCATTACCATTATCATCTCTATCATCGCTGTTGTCTTCAATTGTAAATTTATTTTCATTAGAATCAGTATTTCTTGATTTTTTAATATATTATAAATATAATCATTACCATTACCATTACGCCTTTTTGGTTTTCTTCTTGCTTTCTTATTAGTATTATTAGGAGCATTCAAATGTGCTGATTTAACATGTAGAAGAAGTGAATCCTGACTTTTTAATCTTTCTGAGCAAATCAAACATCTTACATTATCCATTATGATTTCCTATCATCAAGAACAAAAAATCGAATTTAGATTTGAATAATTGACTAATTATTTTTTTTTTTTAGATTTATTTACCTCGTTTATATTTTACTCGAAAAAATTTTTTGTTAGTATTGATTGGTATTAGAATCAGGAGTGTTAGATAAATATAATAATAATTTCAAACCATTTCACACAAAACGATCGAAAGTGATCGACACTTGACCAATGAATGATTTTTAATATTAAAAATATATATTATTATTATGAGTTTTTTTAATGGTTTATGTTTTTGTAAAACCCTTAGCAACTGACTGTTGTTATTTTTTACTAATGAATTAAAGAAGTACAATAATATGCTAAAGACTTTGTTATAAAGATTCTGTGGTTCTCAATTTCTTTAAAGGTCATTGATTTTTTTTTTATTATAAATTTTAAAATGATAGGATTGTCAACAACCAAGAAAGAAAGATACATAACAAATTAATTTCACAAAAACTTTCATTTCCAAGAAATATCGCCCTTATTTTCATGAAGGAAATGCTATTAAAAATGGGCGCCCAGATGCGAAGAATTTATTGAACGTTTTCCATTCAATTGGGATATCGAACTGAAATAATAAAGGTCTTGTACATCAAATTGTTTTATTTCTTCCATTTCTCAGAATGTTATTACTTGATAAATTGAAATTTGTAGTGATGTTAAGTGAGGATATTTTTTACCTATATTTTTCAATGTCTAATTAATAACTTGTAATTTTATATTAATAACGTAATAATATATAATATACAAAATATTGAAGTAATAAAGAAACTCTTTTGCTGGTAAAGAAATAAAAGGCTAGTCTTCATACTAACCTTATATAATTATTTTCTTTATTTTTTTTTCTTTTTCCTGCGACATACAAAATTTAGTAAAAGCACATAGTCATTCCAATATTCTGGACTATTATCATTACAACTAGACATCTTTTTGATCCGATTAGTATAGCATTCCTTGGATCATTTGAGATATTGTTAGTTACAGTATTCATTTTTTTAATGCTAGTTTGTCTTAATGAGTGTTGTGGTTTAAATCAATATTTCTTCTTGCTGAATATTCTGCAAACATTATTGATTGTGTTAAAGTGGCCAATTTATTATGCATATTTATGCTGGTATTCTTTTTAACAAGAATGTGTCCTTCTTTACAGAGAAGGAACCAGCATCTGGTGACTTTCTGGTTACTTCAACAACGTCAACTCAATGTTTACTATGCGAAGTATTAGATCTAAATCAAAGAAGATTAAAATCAAATAAGATAATAGATGAAGGTCAAAAGGAAATAATTAGGGAAATGAACAAATAAATGGCCGGAATGAAAGAATCAATTGATAATAGGTGAAATGATGGATAAAATGGATATATATAATGATGATGATTTTGTTGAATTTACATCAGTTTTCCTTATTTCTGGACAACTTCGTCACAAACAGTATCTATTAAATCATTTATATAACAAAAATTTAAAATAAAAAGAATTGATAATAAATCACATTCCCGATATAAATAATCCATATTCATAATAACAATAGACATATAAAGGAACTATCTTCAAAAAAATTACGAATAACCGGAATAATAATGATATCACATCTATCACTATTGACAACAAAATTAACCAAGAAAGATAAATCTTATGCAGAAAAGTTATTATTATCGCTGGTGACTAGTTCTTCCAGTCTCTTGTTTGAAAAGTTGCATCCTTTCTTTTTCTACTCTTACCAAATGTATTACTGCCCTCCAAATTCATGTTCATTTCTTGCTTTTTTTTCATTTTCAATTTTGTAATTTGTAGATGATTCTCTTCAAAGATTTTTTTTCATGTAAAAATAAAGCTAATATTTTATTTATTTTATTACCTTTTATTCATAGTAAGTATTGTGTACTTGTGGCTTTCCAGACACCAAATTTTATTTAGAAAATATTGGGAAACTACGAGGGTTTTGTAACACATACATTCTCTTATAGTTGGCTCGGTCTAAAGACCTCCTAAATTTTGGGCAAATTTTAAAAGTATAGAAGTCACTTTCTGTCCACCTTTTAAAAAAATAGCTCTATTAGTTGATAGAATATGACTTTAGTTTTAATGTAATAGAGAGATTTTCCCAAAAAATATTTGTTGTAGAGTTCTATTCTTTTTTAAAACATGTACTTTACTATGCTCGCGAGGAATTTGTCCACTATGATCATTTCTAAATTTAGGAAAAATATTACCAAATTTAGACTAGTTCTTAACTATCGTATCTAAATTTGGCAGTAAGAAAACTAAAATCACGTGAAGTCCTATTTTTTGCTATTTTGAAATTTGTCCGCATGGCGCAGCAATCGAAGGTCTTTAGACCAAGCCAATCATATGACATCTTGGCAATTAATTTACCAAATGCTCTAGAATTTTGGATATAACTAGATTTAAACATAAGACGCATTTTTCACTTATACCACAAAGGTTGTTAGAACTTGCCATTGTGGTCAATTTTCAAGTTAAAGATTTTTTTGAAAATTCCAAAAAATTCATTTTTATTTTTTAAGGTTTGTAAAACAACAAGTTGTTGTTTATATGCGGCGAAATTTCAGTATATTATACTATTTGATATGAAGATGATTTTTTACTTAATAAGTGAATGTGGTTAGGATAATAAAAATAAAATTTTTTTTCATGTTTCTTTATTCAATTATTTCTGATCTGCAAGTGTCCTTATATTTATGACCAGTGGAGTGTATGCCAAATGCTTGTGTTTGAAAATTAAAATAATAAACAACAATTTAAATAAGCCTAATATTAAATTCATAGCATGTCTACAAATTACAGTTGAGTAATACATTAGTAAATAAAAGTTATTCAATCCATACATGTGCTTGCATAGTGACCAAATTGTCTACATTTTCCATATTTACAACCTTTTATGTTAGAATTTTCACCACCTTTGCATATTTTTTGTCCATCCTTCCTTTAACCACATATTTTTTGATATCTTTTAACATGGAAGAGGTAAGTTTCCGAGATTGAGGTACCATTTCACCTATCATTGTGTCCAAAGAATGATTGTGTGCATTTACAAAGGAATTAATTTTTATTACATTACTTGACTTTGGAAAAGAAAGATTAATATGCCATGGACATTCTGTTTTTTGAGAATGGACATTATGATGTTTTGTAGGATCTGTTGTAATTTGTGGATTGTGTTTGCCTGATTTTGTACATTCATATGTTAACCTTGTTACAATACCATCTTCAGATTCGCTTCGTCTAATCCTATAACTAAAACCCTCTTGTAATGCAAAATTATCAAAAAATAATTTTGCCTGTTCCCATGAAACGAAAGTAAGTCCTTCTTCCAGATTCAACTTATCAGTAAAATCAAATGAGTGTAAATTTTGTGACATTTTTGTTGTTGAAGGTGAACTTATAAAGAATAAAGTTTATTTTTTTTTATGTCATGTATAAATATGAAAAAAAGGTTATTTTTATGTTAAGTTGCACAAACACATGATCCGGTCAAATTACCGAGTGGGGGTGGTATGTTGATTTTCTTCTAGATTTAATCAACATCACAAAAAACAAGCAGCTGAAATTGCAAGCTCCAATTAATTAAAACAATGCTTCTATTCGTAGCATAATTTCTTAATTATAATTCTAACTAGTTTGTTTCATTCATTAATTTATTATTATTATAACATAATAAACAATCAATTCATAAATATTGAGAAAAAAACTTTTTATTTATTTGTTTATCAATCATTCAATTATGAATAGTAATAGTTATACATGAAGTCGAAACTATTTCGACCATTTGCGGATCTGGTCGAAATAGGGTCGAAATAAGGTCGAAACTGATTTTACTATGTAGTTGCCTCATTTCGACTTCATGTATAGAGAGTTGGAATAAATTATTCGATAATTAAAAAAAGTTATACAAACGTAAAAAATTTTTTACATATGAAAAATTTCACTCATCTCTACATCCCCAAGAGTAAACACCTTTTTTTTCGATATTCCTGAAAAAAAATGCATAATGATAAATATGTTCTTTGACATTAGTTTCATAACGTAAAATAAAAAAAAAAACATTTATAAAGTACAAAAGTATAGTACCATTTTTTTATACAAAGTCGTCAATTAGCAAAATTTGTGACATTTTTTCTCCGCAGATAGATAAAAATCCGAAATTCCCGAAATTAACCAATGAAAGTCATGCACGCAACATTTCAATTTTTTTTATTTATTTTTATTACTTTATAAATTCAAAGAAAATTTCTTCTAAAAATTTTCTTTCTTTCGTCAGGACTGATTAGATCGACAAGAGGATTGATTTCACACCAAATCCAATTATATTGATATACTTAACAACAACTTCTTTTTCTCTTTCTAATTCTTCTTCCTCCTCGCCAATCTTCCAACTCTTCTTCTTCTCGGCCTGTTTCTTTCACTTTCCACTCGATTTGAATTTTGGTAATTTCTATAATTTTTATAGAACCTACTCATCTTGATACAACATTGAGCACAAGGACTAATTTTATTGTTTCTTTTATAGTAAGTTGTAGTTGGGATTTTGGACATGTGCAGTTGATAGTTCTAGTTAAATTCCTAATTTCCTTTTTTTTTAATGTCATATTAAATTTATATTACACAGTAAATCTCAATTTAATGTACCTCGATTTAATGGGTATTAATGGATTGAGGTTTGTAATAATAAACTAAAACTGTAGTAATAATAATATTCTTATCAATATAACGGATTTCTTGATACAGTCAAACATTATCATAGCGGATAAACAGGACACATAATTATAAGAAAATTTTATTTAAAATCCGTTCGTTGCAAGATTGTAATTGTAATTGTAATTGCTAATCTTGCCACAACGGGTTTTTATGTTTTTATATCAATATGTGTATGTGAAGCAAAAATTTTAAAAATCCGTTATGACAAGAATTTAATTATTATTATAGTCTGTTGTGACAAGGCCTGACTATATTAACGTTATCTAATGTGCTAAAATAACATAAAGGAGAGGCATAAATTCATTTGTTTTAGTTAACCAGTAATTGTAACGATCCTCTAGCTGTGTATATATATTATTCATCAAATCCAAAAAATTACAATTGTCAATGTTTCTGTTATGTAGTGAATTTTGTAATAACACCAGTGTGTCTATCAATCTCAGCATTGTATGAATGTGCGATTCCTGCCATCAGAGTTGGAGGTCGGATGATTGTATGTTTTCTACTCTAAGGTGAAATATGAGGTGGAGGGAGTTCTTGTGGATCATACGCTGGTTATCAGCACAGGTGAATGCTTTATAGCAATCAATGATTGATGAACTTTATTTTTGTGAAAACATAGACTTCAGTTTAATGAGTTCTGACTATATTAGATTCGGATATAGGTTTTTTCTTAAGCATTGTCTTGTTTTGTGATGTACAGAGCTTAGTAAAAACCTTCAAAACTCAATTGAATCATGGATTACGTCATTAAGTAAGTCCGCTTAAAATATCTTGAATTATATATGGTTAAAATTTGAGAAAATTTGATCAAGTATAGACAACAAAACGTAAAGCCTTAAATTTTGCATTTTGTCAACTTTATTAAGTGTTTTATATACAGTCAGACTCTTATATAGTCACACACCTCGGGACCATAGTGAAATTTCAAGAATTTGGTGACTATAATGTTTGTGACTATACAGGACATGTTTTTACTAAAATTAATTAGCAGGGATTTTTTCAAATTAACAAAAAAATGACATGTAAAGATTCCGATTGAAAATTTGCTTTTTTGGACTATTTGCTAAATATTTCCATTAATACCATACCAAACCTTTCGAAGCTTTTGTAATTTAGAGATTTTGATATCAAGTACAAGTCCACTTAGTAAAGTAAAAAGGGTTTTATTTAAGAAAAAGTTACTTTTTTAGTAAGGACTCTTTTCATTTGACGTTACACAACTTGGGTGGTCGGTAGGTGAGTGTA
Organism: Entrophospora candida; assembly: GCA_910592215.1. Lineage (NCBI taxonomy): Eukaryota > Fungi > Glomeromycota > Glomeromycetes > Entrophosporales > Entrophosporaceae > Entrophospora > Entrophospora candida. The sequence goes on from CAJVPN010000116.1 coordinate 38,033, forward strand.
GATAAAAAAGATTAAATATCTATTTATCAATTAGAACTTGGATCCGAATATGAATATGAATATCCGAATTCAAGCTTTACTATCAATAACGAATTGTAAGAAAAGATCCTTTAATAATTAATCTCTCGCGCATGTCGAATTTTTCAATCATGAAAAAATAATTTTCATTAATCATAAGAAGCACCTTGTTTTTTCATTTCATTCTTCCCAAAAAAATCCTGTTTAATGAAAGTTGAGTTTTATTGGCTCTGTATGTTCGTTCTGAATATGAGCGTGATAATGATAATGAGTAATTTCTATAAAACATTTTATTTCCCGTGCTGTTTTATTGACAAACGTAAATCACTCTTTAAACGAAACAAGTGGTGCTACGAGTCATTTTTTGTTTTAAAAAAATTTGAACTAAATGTCCAAATCTGGTGATGATTTTTCTTTTAATCGGTCAACTTTTTTTTAACATTGAATTTTTTGTTCAGTTGCACCATATTAGATATTTTAGATTAAAATGTTCGTGATAAATTTGCTTATTTAAGTAAGATCCGAGGTTGGCGTCAAATCGTGATTGTTTAATTTGATTGTTATGCAACGTGTCTTCTAAACTTAAATTCTTAATCGAGTAAAATTGATCGTGAAAATTGTTTATATATAATTTTGGGGGCACTTTTCTCATGTGTCTATCTATCTTTGATTTGGGGTTATTTACAAAATAAATTTTAATAACTTTTTTTAAACTTTTTTTTTAAAAAAAAAAAAAAACAATAATTTCTCAAATAATATTCTTTTTAAAAGTATTAATTAATTACCATTAAAAATGACAGCAAATAGACCTGCCACTGCTGCCACTCCTGGCGTTGCTTCTGGAACGGGTAGAACTGCTACTGCTGGTACTGTTGGCGCTGCTAGAACGGCTAGACTTACCACTACTGCTGGTACTGTTGGCGCTGCTAGAACGGCTAGACCTACAATTACTGCTACTGCTGGTACTGTTGGCGCTGCTAGAACGGCTAGACTTACCACTACTGCTACTGCTGGTGCTGCTAGAACGGCTAGACCTGCAATTACTGCTAGTACTGTTGGTGCTGTTAGAACGGCTAGAACTGCAACTACCGCTATTGTCGGTCTTCTTGGTGCTGCTAGAACGGCTAGACTTACCACTAATACCACTGCTACTGCCGGTACTGCTAGAACTGCTAGAACTATAACTACTCCTGCTGGTGTTACTAGACGTCGTATTCTTAAGAAAAGAACAAACACAGAAAAAAACAGAGCTAAAAAAAGAAGGAGGAAATTGAGAAAACTAAGACAACCTCGAGTAGCACCATCAACAAAAAGAGTCAAAATTGACGATGAGTTTAACGAGGATGTATTCAAATACATTAGTCCGATTTCACTCATCGAATCAATTGATTTGAAGCTCAAGCCTGAAAAATATCCAAGATTCACGTTTAAAAATCAGAAAAAAGCAAACACTTGGTCTTGTCAACTTAAATTCCTCAAGAAAAAGTGGGTCTCTGATAATAAACCAGGCAAACAACCGGCGAAAATCGATGTTTGTAAAAAGGCAGTAATGGAACTATATAAAGATACGCCAGAGCTTTGTGTTGATGTCAGAAATGAGATGCTTAAATTGAATAATCGAGAAACAGATACTATGGTCACTTTATTTAAAAATAGTCAATAATTAGACACCTTTAATAATACTATTTGATATATATATATATATTTAGAAGAAGTGAGAAAACACTATTAAAAATCATATAATTTTAAATATTTGCTATAATAAATGAATTTGATCGTGTATAGTTACTTTCTTCATGTATTGCTTTTTTTTAAAAAAAAATAAAAATCATTTTTAAACTTTTAAATATCACGTGGTTTTTTGTTGAATCATCAAACTGGCCAATAATAACGCAAGAATATAAGAGATAAAATCAAGATTTACCATTTATTTTTCCAATTATCTATCCAATAATGGCAACCATGTTTTCAGGAAATGCGAATGAGTTTAGTGTTAGTGGTCATTCAAGTAGTGGACAGGTACTATTTTTTGTTATTGATATTATTAATTAGATAGCTTTAACTATTCATTTTCATTAACAAAAATGCAAAGTCTTGTAAAGAACATAGAATATTTTGTAGAAAATTTTCATAGTTTGATTCATCAAAGAACATCATGAAAAAACTTTAATCCAGAAGGATTAAGAGATGATGCTATTAATGTAGACAATAACAGACATGATTCTGAATTTATAAAACCATTTTTATTAACAAAAAAATATCCATATACAAAAAAAAAATTGATACAATGACAAAAAAATCTGCATTATTTTTCTTGGATTTTTTTCAAAAAATTTGGGCAAATTCAGATAACATTAATTCTCCATCAAGTGAGCAGAAAAATTATTTATTATATACTTTTAATATTGAGGTTCAAATGAAAGCATTACCATCAGGATATATATCATACCCAATATTAGGATCTTTTGTGATTATGAACATTGCAATATTAAACAAAATGAAAATCAAAGTAATGATTGTGTATTGATATGCGGTCATGCATATCATTATGAATGTTTTCAAAAACTGGATTTTAGATGTCAACATTGCCTTGAATATTTTATAAATGGATTATAAAATTTAAGCAATTCATATAATGAAAGATTAAAAAATATAATTGCATCAATACTTGAAGATGATTTAAATGTAGAAGTAAATGAAAATGAAGTAGATGATGTTTCTTTTAATGACTTTGGTAATGACTTGAATATTGATAGAAGTTTAGATCAAAAATTAAATATGGCAATATACAATTTTCATCATTTTTAGTTAATTATATTTATTTGTTTTAGCCAATCAAAAATAATTAATTTTGCGTTACATTAGGTGATAAAATTGTTTTGTTGATTATGACAACAAAGAATGTCCACCATGCTAGAGTCCAATGTATTTAAAGTATTTCTTTGGGACATAAATGAATTATGGCTAACAACTCATTGTTCTTAGATTATTACTCAAATTGAAAAAGATCTTAAGTTGCAATGGAAGAGACGTCAAAAAATGATATAGATGTTATAGAAATAGGTTTGCCACCCATTAAAGTTAACAAAAGTGAGAAGGTTCCTAAAGCTATTCGCAAAATTTTCCAAGCCGGGAGAATTGACGATAAATTGTTCATCAAAGTATGTGTCATTTTATCTTGCAACTACATGATATTCATTTTCTGATCTTTGTATTACTCAACTTGATGGTGGAATGAAGAAAGTACGAATATGGTATCCATAATTAATGGTGATGAATTTCGACCCGTGCGGGAGGATGGAATTCACGACCGACGCACCAGAAAAGATCATTCATTCATTTCCGCCACCTTTATTATGATTAAAGACACCTGCCGTAATTGGTTATTTGCGGTAATGGTAGCTACCATTATAAAATAATTACGACTGCCGCAGATACATAATTAATTGCAAATTTTATTTTTCACGAACGACTGACCAATTAAATTCATCAATTATATTTCTCACGAAATATGACAAATAGCATCAATGACATTAATCTTGAAAACAACTCCTTTCCTCCTGATGAGAATGAAGATAGCTCTTTTCCTTCTAGCCAAATCAACAATAGTTCTTTCCCTTCAAGTTCATCTAATAAAAAGTCATTAAATAAAAGAAAAGTAGACAATTTTCTTATGTCCGGAACTACTTCAAAATTGGAGAAGTGACAGACAGGTCATGGTCATTACAAAGCAACGTGTAATTTTTGCAAAAGAGTTTGGAATCGTGGAAAACCCAAAAGAATGACTGCACATCTATCTAATAATTGTCTACAAGTTTCTCATGACATTCACAACATAGTTTTAAATGTTTTTTTAAAAAGAATATGGATCTTCGCCTCTTGATGAAAGTAGTGATGATTATGACAATGACAATAATGGAAATCAGATTACTAAAAGACCAAGATCAGTAGCTGACAGCACATTGCATGATTTTTATGATAAAATTAATTTACCATTAGGCAAAAAAGAAATTGATCGTTCTCTTTTAAGGGCATTTGTAATATGACATTCCTTTTTCAGCGATTAAAAATCCATATTTTAGAGTTGTTAAATCAGCTTAATGGTGGACATCAACCTTCTTCATTTGATGTTTCATCTGCAAATCTCTTAAATATTGAAGTCGACAGTATTAATTTAAAGATTGGAAAATTACATGCATTAAGTAAGTGTCATAAATTTTTTTTTTTTAATTTTTATTTAATTATCTAATTATCTCACAATTAATTTATCATCATAGGCCTTGATGTGTGGGGTAGCCCCAATGGTCTGTCCATTTGGAATTTTGTCGTTACAACTTCTGATAAAAAAGAGTATTTGTATAAGTTAGAAGATTTGTCTTCCGAAAGACATACAGCAGAAATTATCACAGAAAAAATTGAAAATGTGATGATCAAGATTGGACCACAAAGAATTGTTGCACTTTTATCAGATTCAGGCGCCAATGTTAGTTTGGCAAGAACAATAGCCAAGAACAAATATAAACATATATTAATTTGAGATGTATAAATCACTGTTTTAATCTAATTTCAAAAGATGTAATTAAACATGGATTTGTGGAGTGGTTAACTAGAAGAGCAAGCATTGTTGTTAAGTTTTTTAAAAAGTCTTACATAGCAAAAAATCACTTGAACCAACTCATTAAAGAAAAAAGCAATACAAAATGGTGATTCGAAATAATATGTGCCCGCAAGATGGGTTACTACACATGATTCTACATAAGACTACAGCCATGTTTACAAGAAGTAAACTAATATTTCATATGTTGTATAATGTTTTTTAATTGTCATTTTTTTATTTCTAACTTTTTTTAATAAATATAATCTATTCCAATCTTGATATTATTTCAAATGATGCTGTAAAAAATATCCTTCGACGAAGAGGTTTTTTCGAAGATACAAATGCTTTAGCTAGAACGTTAAAACCAATCTGAACAGCCATTCAAGAATTAGAAAGCTTGTGTGTTTCGCTTACTGATTGTTTATATTACCCTTGTAAAAATTGCTACAAACAACTAACATCTGATGATTGATTATAAAGGATTTCGAAATCATTGCATAGTAATAGTAATAGTAATAGGAGATGTTCCGTTGTGATCTCCTAAAAGGCTTAAAAATTTTTCGTGATACAGAAAATTTTTTCAAAAGAAATCTCATTACTTAAATTAGAAAAATCTTTTAAAATTTTAAATTTCGGGCTGTGACGTTTTATAGATAGATGACTCGAACCATACTAATTAATTAACAACCATTTGCCGTGTCACAATCCTCTTCCAAAACCCGCAAGTCGTGCGATTTTCGTGCAGGTTCTTTGTCCATTGTCTCTTTTTACGTCTAGCCAGGACCCCCGCAAACTATATAGATAGGTTACTGCCACAGCTGGGTCAAGTCTTATAGTAAAAGACTTAAAATTTCTACTATTAGAAATGTAATATTGGTGAAAAATTACCAAATTTGGAAATATTGTCTCCAGTAAGCCAATCACAACGTGGGCCAAACCGTAATTTTTGTATGTAACCTATCTATATAGTTTGCGGGGTCCTGTATAGCCATGCCTGGTTTTTTCGGTTTTTGGAGCGATCAACGGTTTCACCATTTTTAGCGAAAATTTGTCGTACGGTAAATGGTTTGTTTTATAAATATTGTTTTTGCAATTGCTTGAATTGAATTGCAAAGCAATTTTGCGCATATTATTTTTGTTTCGTTAATAAAGGATTGAAAAATTAAAAATCATGCGATCAAGATGCACAAGCGTTACAATACGTTGTGACTTTTTTTTTCTTGGTACCCTTCACGATCATTTTGTGAAACTACAAATCCCTTTTTATAGATAAAATTACCAAAAGAAGTTAAAGATGTAAGGGTGCAAACATATTGTTGAGTTGTAACCTATTGTTATGACGTGAAAAGGTCGTAACCCTCAGTGTTGAAAATTCGATGCGGGGAATGCGGGGGTGTAACATTACACACCAATCAAATTTTTAATTTTTGGAGATA
>CAJVPN010000117.1:0-44079 GCA_910592215.1 Entrophospora candida
TGGTTGTTGACCAGTTGATATTACAGACATCAGAACTCCAAAACTGTATATATCTGATGCCATTGTATATGGTTTCTTTGTCAAAACTTCTGGTGCAATATATGGTAATACTCCACATATATCATTTTTGTTTGATGATGATGTTTGACTAGCTGGGCATGATAATCCTAAATCTGCAATGTATGACCACATATTTTCTTTAGATTGAAGAATATTACCACTATGAAGGTCATGATGAATAATTTCTTTTTCATGAATATCTTTTAAACCTTCAATAATTTGTTTAAGAATATAAATTTTATTTTCCCATTTTAAATTTTTAAAATCTTTAGTTAAATAATTTCGAAGATTTCCATCTTTTATATATTTCATTACAAATATATATTCTTTTGTAATTGTATCTTGTGTTAATCCATAAATACGAATTATATCTTCTTTATCATGAAACTTTGTATAATTTTTGAACTAAAACAACAAATAAATTATTTAATTACAATAATAATAATCAATAATACTTGAAAAATCTGAAAATAAATAAGAAAAATAAAATAATTTACCTCATTAAGAAGTTCATCAGAAATATTCCGTGAATTATGTAGTTTTTTTAATGCCACAATCTTATCTTTACTGGTTCTTTTATTTTCATCAGTACCTTTCTCACCATTTAGCCAAGTAGCTTTGTATATAGTTGAAAACCCACCTTCACCTATTTTTTCAATATTTGTTAAATCATCATAAGGAATCCATTGAAGATGCTTACTATTATCATACTCAGTTGCTTTAAGTTGTGTACTTTTAATCAACTCATCTAATGTTTCATTGCCACTAGTCCATCCTTCAGTTAATAGCTTTGGATCACATGATTGACACCATGCCCAATGGGTATTATATCTATTGCAGGTTGGACATTCCCCACACACTTCATATCTTCTGTATGAATCTTCTTCATTTTTGCCAGTAAAAGTATCATCATGATGTTTATTTTCATCTAAAGTGTTTTCCATTTTTAAAAATTATTTGTAGTGTATAATTTTTTTTCTAAAAGCCACAACTATATATCATACAAAATAAAATAAAAATTTTTATGACTTGTGTGCCTGAATTAGCATTATATAAATAATCCGGCATGACACCCTAATACTAAATAGAAACCGTAAAAACCGTAATGCCGTAATTATTTACAGTCTATTAGTCGTGTAACATGACACCTAAATATAATAATAAAGAGACTGTAAAACTGTAATGTCGTAATTATATAATATTGCAAGGGTGTGATCTGAGTTATCGGAGTCACCAAATAAAAATCACTATATACAACTATATGCTTGATTAGAGTTCTATTCGAATCATTTGTTTTGCTCGTTATGAATTTGTGTATTCGAATTACATTGAAAGTTTATTCGAATAAAATGAATAATGAATAATTCGATAATTTAAATAAAATGAAATAATTCAAATAAACGAAATAATTCGGATAGTTCGAATAAAAACAAATAAATGAATAATTCGAGTAAAACCAATAATTCGAATATTTCAAACAAAAGTCGAATAAACAAAATAATTTAAATAGTTCGAGTAAAACGAATAATTCAAACAAAACGAATAGTTCAAATAACGAATAAACGAATAAACGAGATAAAATGAATAATTTGAATAGTGAAATAAAACGAATAGTTCGAATAGTTCGAATAAAACGAATAAAACGAATAAACAAAATAATTCGAATAAAACAAATAAATGAATAATTCGAGTAAAAATGAATAAATGAATAATTTGAGTAAAACGAACAATTTGAATATTTCGAATAAACGAATAATTTGAATAGTTCGAATAAAACGAATAAAAGAATATTAATATATATATATAAAAAAAAAAATTTTTTAAAAAATGCAATGCATAAAACGCGCATCATGCGCATCATGCAATTAATTTCCCATCCCTTAATAACGGCCTTTTTTTTGCCAAAACAGAAGGACCGTACTGTATAATATTGGCCCCCAGTATTACGTATTGCAGAACAATACACAACTTCTGGCAATTCTTTGTAATTTCAAAGCTGTTAGAAATCTGTTGATCTCCACCACAAAGAATTTTATTCACCAAACTGAACCATTTGAAACCTTAATCTCTAAATTATTTTGCAACAAAAAATTCCCAATGAAAAAATGAATGAAGGTATTTTTTTTCTTACACAAAAAAAATATATAGTAATATATAGTAAAAGGATTTTACATCATAATTTTAATATTTTGCTTTATAATAAAGCAATGTTTAACTAAATTTAATAAATATTTTAAAAACAAACTTTATCAAAACATCTTCTAATTAAATAATTTTATTTTTTATTCATAGAGCGTAAGTATTATATTATAGATTAACTTTTACAACACAAAATAAACTTTATTAACATCATCTAATTAAATTTTTATTTCATAGAAAGTAAGTATTATATTATAAATTAATTTTTGTAAAATAAATTTTATTAAAACATCATCAATTATTTTTTTATTTCTTAGATCGTAAGTATTATATTATAAATTAACTTCCACAACACAAAGTGAACTTTATTAAAACATCATCTAATTAAATATTTTTATTTTTTATTTCATAGTTTGTAAGTATTATATTATAAATTAACTTACAACACAATAAATTTTACATCATCTAATTAAATAATTTTTATTTTTATTTCATTATAATAACTAGGGAGTAAGTATTATATTATAAATTAACTTCTACAACACAAAATAAACTCTATTAAGACATCATCTAATTAAATAATTTTATTTTTTATTTCATAGAGCGTAAGTATTTTATTATAAATTAACTTTTACAACACAAAAGCTTTATTATATTAAAACATCATCTAATTAAATAAATTTATTTTTTATTTCATAGTTGGTAAGTATTATATTATAAATTAACTTTTACAACACAAAATAAACTTTATTAAATATCATCTAATTAAATATTTTTACTTTCATTTCATAGATTGTAAGTATTATATTATAAATTAACTCTTATGACACAGAATAAACTTTATTAAAACATCATCTAATTAAATAAATTTATTTTTTATTTCATAGCTTGTAAGTATTATATTATAAATTAACTTTTACAACACAAAATAAGCTTTATTAAATATCATCTAATTAATTTTTTATTTCTTTATAATAACCAGGGAGTAAGTATTATATTATAAATTAACTTTTACAACACAAAATGAACTTTATCATAACATCATTTAATTAAATAAAAAATGTTTTTTTCTTTATAATAACCAGGGAGTAAGTATTATACTATAAATTAACTTTCAAACACAAAATGAACTTTATTAAAACATTATTTAATTAAATAATTTTTATTTTTTGTTTCATAGAAAGTAAGTATTATATTGTAAATTAACTTTTACAACACCTAATAAATTTTATTAAAACATCATCTGATTAAATAATTTTTTTTTTTTATTTTTCGTTATAATAACCAGGGAGTAAGTATTATATTATAAATTAACTTTTACAACACAAAATAAACTTTATCATGACATCATCTAATTAAATAATTTTATTTTTTATTTCATAGTTTGTAAGTATTATATTATAAATTAATTTACAACAAAAAATAAACTTATTAAAACATCATCTAATTAAATATAATTTTTTTTTTCGTTATAATAACCAGGGAGTAAGTATTATATTATAAATTAACTTTTACAACACAAAATAAACTTTATTAAAACGTCATCTAATTAAATAATTTTATTTTTTATTTCTTAGATTGTAAGTATTATATTATAAATTAACTCTTAAAAACATCATTTAATTAAATATTTTTATTTTTATTTCATAGATTGTAAGTATTATATTATAAATTAACTCTTACAACACAAAAATAAACTTTATCATAACTAAATAATTTTATTTTTTGTTTCTTTATAATAACCAGGGAGTAAGTATTATATTATAAATTAACTTTTACATCACAAAATAAACTTTATTAAGACATCATCTAATTAAATAATTTTATTTTTTATTTCTTTATAATAACCAGATGGTAAGTATTATATTATAAATTAACTCTTACAACACAGAATAAACTTTATCAAAAACATCATTTAATTAATATTTTTATTTTTATTTCTTTATAATAACAAGGGGGTAAGTATTATATTATAAATTAACTGTTATGATACAATAAACTTTATTGAGACATCATCTAATTAAATAATTTTATTTTTTATTTCTTTATAATAACCAGATGGTGGGTATTATATTATAAATTAACTCTTGCAACACAAAATAAACTTTATTAAAATGTCATCTAATTAAATAATTTTATTTTTTAATAACCAGATGGTAAGTATTATATTATAAATTAATTTTTACAAGACCTAATAATAATAATAATAATAATAATAATAATAATAATAATAATGAATCTAAATTAAAGAACCACAGAAAACTCCTTCGCCACCATCTGATCCAATTAGTCAAGATAATGAAGAAATAAAGGATGTGCCAAACAATGGATTAATCAATGATGATAAATCTAAGGACAATAGTAATACTGATGAATTTAAAATTGAAGAACTACAGGAAATTCCTTCGCCACAATTATCCAAATCATCACCATCTGCGCCAATTAGTGAAGATAACAAAGAAACAATGGATGAACTAAACAATGGAATAACCAATGAAAACAAAGTAATTATTGATAAATCTAAGGATAATAGTAATAATGATGAATTTAAAATTGAAGAACTACAGGAAATTCCTTCGCCACAATTATCCAAATCACCACCATCTGCTCCAATTAGTGAAGATAACAAAGAAATAAATGATGAGTTAAACAATGAAATAATAATCAATGAAAACAATGCAATTATTGATAAATTTAAGGATAATAGTGATAATGATGAATTTAAAATTAAAGAACTACCACAATTATCCGAATCACCACCATCTGCTCCAATTAGTCAAGATAGCAAAGAAACAAAGGATGAGCCAAACTATGGAATAATTAACAAAAACAAAGCAATCGTTGATAAATCTATGGATAATAGTGACAATAATGAATTTAAAATTAAAGAAATACCACAATTATTCAAACCACCACCATCTGCTCCAATTAGTCAAGATAGCAAAGAAACAAAGGATGAGCCAAACAATGGAATAATCAATGAAAACAAAGCAATTGTTGAAAAACCTAAAGATAATTGGTCAAGATGGCTTGATGAGGCAATTCAGAATGATCACATTAATTTTTATGAATATGGTAGTAGGTTTAAAGATTTTGAAAAAATTGGCTCAGGTGGTTTTGCAAAAGTTTATAAAGCAATATTAGACAATAGCAGTACTTGTGCCTTGAAATCCTATAAACATGATATAGCAAATACAAAAGAAATTACTAATGAGGTAAATTATAATATATTTTTGGTTGTGGATTAAAAAAATTTTTCAACTAATAATAATAATTGGCTCAATTAGTTGAAATTGTTACGTAGAGTTAATCACCATCAAAATATTATTCGTTTCTATGGTGTCACTAAGAATGAAAGTATGTTTAAACTATTTGCTATTTTGATTGTCTCCATTAACTAATATTTATATTTATATATAAAGGCAAAGAGAGATATTTATTGGTCCTTGAGTATGCAGATAGTGGAACACTAAGAAGCTACCTAAAAGAAAAGGGTGGATCAACCAGTTGGGATCTAAAACTGAAATTTGCATATGAGATTGCATCAGCTGTTTTGTGTCTACATGAAAACAATATTATCCATCGAGATTTGGTAATTAAATAATAATAAATTTATAATTATTTAAAAAAAAATTATATTTAATAATGTTTATCTTTTTTTGAAAGCATTCAAACAACATCTTGGTTCACCAAAAAACCATAAAATTGGCAGATTTTGGACTTTCCCGTAAAATACTTGAACTTACAGCCACTTCAGCATTCCAATTAAAAGGAGTGCTGCCTTATATTGACCCAGAATGTTTCAAGTATAATAGCAAGCCAAATAAAGAATCAGATGTATACAGTGTGGGTGTTTTATTATGGGAATTGTCTAGTAACGAACCACCTTTTAGTAATCATGATCAACATTATACTTTAATGTATAATATTTCTCAAGGAATTCGTGAGGAACCTATTCCTAATACACCTGATGAATACATTAATTTATACAAAGGTAAAAATCTATATATTTAAAAACTATATATTTATATATGTGTTAAATTTTTGTTAATCATTTACTTGTATCTAGCATGTTGGCAAGGTGATCCAACAAGCAGGCCTGGTATTCAAAAAGTTGAAACAAAGCTAAGTATAATGATTTCAAGCATTGATAAAGGTGATAAAGTTGATAAAGAGGAAAATTATGAGCAACCAAATAATGAAGATAATGATTCTTTCAATCATCCCAGTATTTCAACAGAACCTACGAGCATGGGTTCATTGCAAACAAAATTTGATAAAGAGGAAAATTATGGGCAACCAAATAATGAAGATAATGATTCTTTCAGTCATCCCAGTATTTCAACAGAACCTACGAGTATGAGTTCATTGCAAACAAAATTTGATAATTTTTTAGAGTAAACAGAACCCTGAAAGCTATATGCACAACTTCATTAAAATATATCAAAAATGTAATTGTAAATATATATATCATGAATTATATTCATGCTTTCATTTCTTATTTGTATTTATTTATATAGCCAGTGTTGTCAGCAGACATAGACATGGACATAGACTGTCATGCCCTAGACAAAATATAAATTTTCTTTGTAAATAATTTTATTTAGGGTATTAAAAAAATACAATAAAATAATTTACCTCATTAAGAAATTCATCAGGAACATTTTGTGAACCATGTAATGTTTCTAATGCCACATTCATATCTTTATTTATTCTTTTTCCATAATCATTTAACAAAGTAAGCTTGGTATACAGTTGCAAAAACCACCTTCAACTATCTTTTCAATATTTGTTAAATCATTATAAGGAATCCATTCAAGATAATATTTATTAAAATATATAGTAGTTGCTTAAGTTGTATTTTTAATCAACTCGTCTAATGCTTCATTTCCTCTAGTACATCCCTTCAGTTAATGGTTTTGGGTCACATGATTGACACCATGAATACAGTGTTGTATCTATTGCAAGTTGGACATTTTCCATAATATTTTTTTCTTTTCTTTGAATATTCATCATCGTCATTTTTGCCAATAGAAGTATCATGATGATGCTTATTGGCCACCTTTGTTGAAAAATTCCTTAACCTCTCATTTAAAATGTTTTTCATCTTTAAAAATTATTTTTTATTTTTCTAAAAGAACTTTATTTTTAGGGGTCTGATTCATTTCGTCGACAATCATTTCGTCGACAGTCATTTCGTCACAAAAAAAAACTTCATTAAACAAATTTCTCCTCACACTCTGCTTTCCTCACCTAATTTCTTAACTAACTTCCCACACTCCTCACATCTAACTCGTTCGGTCTCTGGCTCGAGGATGAAATAATTTTCGACGAAATGAACTTTCGATGAAACGAACTTTCGACGAAACGAACTTTCGACGAAATGATTGTCGACGAAATAATTTTCGACAAAGTAAACGCGACCGCAAATAATTATTACAAATGTGTGATCCATTTGGTCCATTAGTGTAACATTTTAAGCATATTTAGTATTTTATTAATGGCAATGGACCAGTCCAAAGTCCACCAGTCAATTTTCCAACCCTGATTGATATATTATCAATTATTCCTTCGCTCAAGCAAATAATTGTTCGCAATACAACACTATTTGGAATGTAATTTTTGTTTATTTGTCAATCATATGTAATGATTCTACGTTGAACCAATTTCTTAATAAACGTTTTTGTTATAGAATGTAAATCAATTTCTCGACATATACAAGATTTATTGGTTTAGTTGCCATATTCAGAACACAAAATTGTAAAAAAAAAATATTTCAATTGGAAGGTTTTAATTATAACCCTCTCAACTTTTTTCTTGTAGCAACCATTTTTTATTAAAATACTTTTCAAAGAAAACGTCATATGAAATTAACGGGTAGGAAGATTTTTACTGAATTTATCACAATTATATAACCACTTTTTTATTTGTATTATTAATTGGTAGTGATGATTAATAATAATCTATGCAATTCAAGGTGACATAAAGCAAAATATATATGTTTGTGCTGTAGTCTAATTTGTGTTTTATATTAAATTATGCATGCGTTATACACATGTAAACTCGACAAGTCAGTCATTATCAAGTACTTTAAACAATTGATTGCTTGCATCTGACTTATCGAGTTTACATGTGTAGCTAGTAATTTTAAAGAAATTTTGTCAGATATTTGTTACTTGCTTCACATTTGTATATGTTTAACAACACCAGCAAAACTGTCTATTGATTATATCAATAGATAATACTAAATATTATTTCCAAAAAACCGGGTATTCTTCGTTTGAGAACGAATTGATACTATTCGAGATTTTATAATCATTATAAAGGCATTATGAAAAAGAGCCACTCTATTCATTTATATTTCACAAATCCTACAGACATTTGTGAAATACAGAAAACAATTTTCTCTGATTGTGGAGAAATAGCTTAGCTTTAATTCTATGATTTGCTTTTTGGTCTTTGCATTTCCATTTTTGGAGGAATTAAGGTTGTGGGACTAAGTGTGCGTGGTTTTGTTTCTTCTTACATCACATAAATAGAAAATAATTGTCCGTCCACAATATAAGTACAAATTTGATTGACTGATTTTTAGTGTTTTGTTCATATTCGGATATCAATCACATGAATATGAATGATATTAATATTCGGTTTCAAATAATGAATATAAATGATATTAATATTCGGCTTCAAATAATGAATATGAATGATATTAATATTCGGATATTATTTCAAATAATAAATAAACACATGCACTAATTGTCATACGCAAAATATATCTATTTTTTTTTTTTTGACTTGGTTACCGAGAAACCGTACATTTCAAAAAACACTTCTATTATGGTTATGAATTAAAGGACTTTACATCTGCTCAACCACTTTTTAAATTAAAATAATCACAGCTTTGAAGTAATGCCATTTTGAATAATGTAGTTTTGTGTAGTGAACTCATTTCATTCATTAGAAAGCTTGGATAGATGTGTAGTTTTACTTTGCTTTATTAATTTAATAAAGTTCTAAATTCTTTTTTTTTTTTTTTAATTTACCCATTTTTAACACAATAACATGTGATCATCATGATCAAATCCTTTTGGTCGTTTTTGGGTGTTATTCACAAACATTGTAGTAGTCATAAAAAATTTGCCCATTACGGGGTTTATTCGACCAAACCTGGGTATCATTTAATCAAACTTTGCCTGTAATAATATGTATCTATATTTTTTGTTATAAAGGTTTAGTTACTATATACTTTTAAACTTTATTTTGACCTATGTCTTTTTATATAGAATTTATTACTACTACGGGTCATTCTGTTTTGTCAACAGAAAGCTATTTATCTAGTGTAATTCTGATAAAATTACTGAAACAGTGCTTCGACCAATTTCAAAATCTTTAGCTAAGCTAGAATCATTTTTAGCATGCTTACGTAGTTCTTTTTTTTTTTTGGAGGTTGAATTCATTTTTAAGACAAAAAAAGCATTTAATCATTCAAAAATCATTCAAAAAGTTATTTATTAAAATTACAATAAGGTCACTTCCATTCATTGTCTAATTAACTAATTTATTGATTATTTAGAAATTATCAGTGATTTTCCATACTGACATGTCATTATAACGGAACAAACGCTATAAAAATTAGTAACAGCTTGTTATAATGACAATTTTTATTATGTTGTAATATAATGACAAGTATTATAATGCCAAAAAAAATTTTTTTAATTATTAATCTTTTTTATATTAAGTTATATTTCGCAGATGTTGTGTAAATACTAATATAAAATCACACCTACCTTTGTTGTAAATAAATTTTTCTTATGCATGATAAAATTTCTTTTAATAGTAAATTTCATCAAAAAAAACAGTAAAGTTTTTAATTAATTCGTGCGAATCTCTTGCCTAAATCCACTCGCTCTAATCCTCATTTTGCTTTTCTCTAATGAATCTAGTCATTTTTATTTCACTCACTCATCTTGTATTTGATATATTTCCTTATAAAGAAAATTATGTAGCTAAAGGCAATAAATTGGAAATCGAAATTTTAAAAACTATGCAAGATAGTGACGTTAGAATTCCATAGATTTGTGAGTATTTTTTTTTTTGCTCGTTTGGATTTATCGAGTTATTATATACCTGAAAGTTGCGCTGCCACTAAAAATTTGGTAAATAAGGAACTAGAAGCGTTTCATGGCCGCAATTCATGAAAGTTGCCAATTGGCCAATGCATGATAAACGATCTATTGTGAACTTCCTTCTCTATACCAACAGAAATGCTGACCAAATTTTCATTCTCGGAGCTTGTGATATATTGATTAAAGAGTGCAGGAAGCTCTTCGTTGCCATAACAAAAGTTATGAACGTCCCTTTTGATTTTTAATAAATTTCCATTACTTACTTTTTAGTGATGATGTGTTGTTGGCCTTATTCAGGGATTTAAATAATACACAATTATAATACAATGCAATGCAGGGTTGGCAATAGACTGGGCCAAAAAAAAATTAATTCTTTACCAATGAGTTCTCAGGCGAGGTAAGTGGTATTAGACTTATTCGTATATAAATTTGTAAGCATTAGAAACAACCTGATTTTAAAATAGGGGTTTTCCAAATATTACTATCAACTATACGAGTTGAAAAAAGTCTTTCACGTATACTATTTGTTCTACCTATTCCTTGTGGAAGTTATATCACATTTTATGAAAATAATCAATTCATTATTGAGATAGGAAAATCTTTTCATCAATAATTATATTTGAGTGACAGTATTGTATCAAACAGTAGTTTATTTAGTGATAAAATATTAATTTTTATTTCGTCACTAGAAAATTATATTATATCACGTGACTGCATTCTACCATTAATATAATTTTGCCAATCAGGAAGGCTTGTGTGACTAATTCCTTTTCCTTTCTTTCTTTAAAAATAATAAAAATAAGTACAATGCCTACAGTAAATGCATATGCTTTAGCAACAGTTTTTTTTGTCGCTTCTTATTTTTTTAACTGGCATGCCTTATTATCAACAGATTGGTAAATATAATTTTATATGTGCGTTATGTTTTTCTAGAGGAAATAAAAACAAATAAATTTAATTTAAAACGTAGGTTGGTTTTGGACATACCACCATTTAATAAACGAATGAGCTATGGATTATTCCAGGTAATTGGCGAAAAATAATGATTTAGTAAATAATATGCAAGGTCTATTTTTATTTTTAGAGAAATGATGAAATGTGTATATATATATTTTTCTTTTCAATAAATAAAGGTGTGTACAAATCTTTTGATCAATGAGTGTAGACCATTTCCATCAACAAGTTACAGAGATTGCGAAGAAAAATATTTTTGTGAAGAATGGATTCTATCATCTAGTCTTATGGTAGCAGCGTCAGCTATAGGAGGACTAACGTTGCTTTATTTAATGTTTGTATTAATTGGTGGTAGATATGCAAGGGAAACATCTTGGAGTAAAATTTCAGCTTTATTATTCTTAACTGGTAAATTCTTTTTTTATTACTTATTATTGCTATCGATACTATTATACATTATAACAATTAATTAATTTAATTTAAATAAACAGGTCTATCACAATTAGCTACAGTTTTTTTGATATCTCATCTTCTTTACAATTCAAATAAATTTTACGTTGGATTTAAATATGGAATTGGATTTTCATTTGCTATCATTTCTGCCTCTTTTAATATTTTAATTGGAGTAGTATTGCTAATGAATGGAATTTTATCACCTCCAGAATATAGATTTATTATTTAGAAAGATAATATATATATATATAATATTTATACATACCATAATAAAAGCAATGTATTATTGTTAAAAAATCAAAAAAAATTTGCGTATTAATCAATTTAATTAATTACTGTAAAATTACTTTACAAAAATCTTAATAATAAATACTGTCTATGATTACGTAATATGTGACACATGGTGTAACATTTTTAAAAATTAATAGAAATTAAAGCTTTACTAAAATTGAAGTTAATAGAAAGACAGTATAAAAAAACTACATTAATTAGAAAATCAATTAGTTAAAACCACCAATACTGATCATTATGGGTAGTAGCGCCGTCGCCTTCGTCGGTATTGTCATCATGATTGATAAAGTAGACAACGTTATTATTTATAAGTTGACTGGACTGTTGGTAGTAATAGTCGATATGGATATTAGGAAATTTATGGATCGGAATAAACTCGACAAGATTTGATGTTGAACTGAATTGGCCTAGGTCTTTTCATTGAAAAGGAAAAAAAATTTCATATAATTACTTTTTTAAAAAATTTAAAAAATCAATTTAAAATTGCCTCTACTGTTATGGTTGTTATCCCACTTACCATAATTTGATTGAGCATCTTTAGAACATATCCAACCCCTTTTCAAGCAATATTCACAGCTGGTATTTCTTCCTTCGGAACACTTTTTATGCGATCTTCTGCAATTTGTACAAGCAACGTTATATGGTCCCCTCGACTTTTTAATTTGTTTAATTCTGTTGTTTTTCATAATTAAAAATTAAAAATGCGGTTATAATTAATAACAATAAGATAAAGAATGTAAATTTTTGAAAAATATTTGTTTTTTTTTTTGAGAGAAAAGTGGTTTTTTTATATAAATATTGCTTACTATTTGGTTGAAAATCCAAAATAATGTTTCAATAAGAATTCAAGGCGGCTATCACATCCCATTGTTACCATTGGTTATTGATTTGGCAATAATTATATTATATATATCTTAATCAAGCTAAATAAGATAAAATAAAGACTGATTGATTAGCAAATAAAATTCTTTGGCCACTAAAAACTTTGATTCAAAGTTGATTTACAGTCAATGCGTATTTGTTGAAAACTTAATTCTGTAGATTGTTATATATTCTAACTATATTTGACGTGTTTTTGGAAATATCATACTTGATTAGGGTAAGTAATTTACCTAACAAATAAATAAGGCTTTATTGAGTGTGTACTTCCATTTGCGAGCAACTCTAATTATTAGTTAACACATAATTGGTTTGGCCGCTCGTTACGAAAGAAATTTGGGCCAGATCGTCAGTCAAATGGTGGTAATCACTATCATTTTCTCTCTGTGTAGCCTGGTCAGTTGGAATAACATCAGCCAAACAAACAAGCGAACCGTTAAACCAGGGTTAAGGCGCAATTTTACTCTGAATTGATTTGACGGTTTTGCTTCATTCATTATATCTTTTTTTGAATTGGATCATCGACAAAAATCACAAATGCACCATTTTTTTTGGTGAAGTCAAAGCTGTTGTCATCACAGTAGATCTTGTTGCATGTGTAAAGTTAACAATGTATGACTGCGCACAATAAGCTTTAAGATTTTAATTTATAGAACATATAATATAAATAAATCACATGCCTGTATCGCGGGGTTCGCTATCTACAGCCGGCGCTCGGTCTAGAAAGACTTCTTTATATAGTAATAATACAATTAATTATCGTCACATATCTACATGTTATATAATATCATTATATGTTAGTCTCGTCATAAACTGTATTTGAATACACTACTAATATAGTTATATAAAATTAAATTATTTAAAAGTTTACACGAAATAGATTAAAATGATATCTTTACATTATAAATATATGACTTTGTTTGTTGTAAAAGGCTTCAATTTGCAATTCTATAAACCAAATAAATAAAATAAAATTTTCTTGAGAAAAAAGAATCCATATAAACAATTTGAAGTAACAAAATCATTAGTTTCAGATATGGAAAACATTTGAAAGACTTTGTATTTATGGATGATGATACAAGCTTTATCCTCCAAAAATGGTTGTATGCAGTGCACTAATATTAGTAGTAAATCTCAATCTCATTTTATTTATTTTATGCGTTTAATATATATAATTCAATTCTATTATTTTATTGATTATAAAAATTGTTTATTAAAAAAACATTCGTTGAACATTGTGTATTAATATTAATTTCAAATCAATTTAAAGTTACGAACTTGCTATTATTTACACGTTACACGTAATATATAAGTTTTTCGGGAATAAAAGTCCGCTGCTAATACTAATACTACATTGTTTTGAAATACGAGTTTTTTTATTTTGAATCTGATAATACAATGATATAATTGGTGGAAAATTGGACCCTGGAAAATGAGAACGGGGTAACGAATACCTCGCACAAGATTCACCCGTAAATATGATATTATTTTTCCCAATTTGGTTAATTATATAATGGTAATCATTGTTAAAAGTATATATGTAGTCGATGAAATATTCCAAAAACAGACTATCTAAACGTCTTATTGGAATCATTTACCAATACTTATTTGTTACATATTTTTTTATAGTTTGAAAAAATCGGAAAACATGTCGAAAACCTGATTCCCCAACCACTCACAGTGAAGATGATGTTTTCAAGATATATTTGTATTAATTGATGATATCAATTCTGTCCAAAATAAAATAGGTAAAAAATTCAATTTCGCCCGTTCATATTATGTTATCCTTTGTAGTATATTCCATTTTGAAATTTTTCATATTAAAATTATGTGAAACATTTATTACCAAAAATACTAAAATACTACTAATATAATAAACAAAAGCTTTGTTTTTTGGGGGGAATAAAACACACATAATACACACATATATATTTTCGTCAAATAATTGTATTTATTGCATTTATTAATAGGAAAAATAATTAGAGCAACTCCAGCTGCTTGTTTTTGTTATGACTAAATCTAGATATCCATTGTTTATTTATTTTGAGAGAGGAGGGTTATTCATTATCAAGTTCTATTTTATTGATTCAGAATGCATTCGAATATTTTTTGACATATTAATATCTTCAGCAGACAGTTTTTATTTTTGCCATATTGCGAGCCAGGAACATTTCTTTCGACCTTTTAATTCCATTTAAATTAATCCTTCCCTCCAAGCTTGTTTAGTTTTTAATCACATATCCAGGTATCAATTTTGCATATATAATAAATTCTTTGTATCATTATCATTTAGTAAAAGTAATCTATTCATTAATGACTCGATCTAATCTTTGCTTTATAGTTAATCTATTCCCAGAGGAACCCAAATTACTTTCTTTAAGCTTGGAACTTATTTAACTTCTGATGTTACATATAATTCCATCCTGGCTGGTTAAAGTTTTTTGGTCGATGGAAATTAAAATTGGTAAATCACATTTTCAAAAAAAAAAAAAAATCTTTTGAAATACGTATATATGTGCGCACGCGCGCAACACATACATATACGTTTTTTTATATATTATATCAAGAAATATATATACACGCATATAGATATTTATTTTGTTTTTTAATACATATGAATATGGAGATACTCATCGTCGAAAACTTTATGAACTAACTGAACGAACGTGTAATAATATTATTGAACTTGATTCAAAAGTCATTTACGAATTAGCAACAAAAGCAACACCATCACTCGCAACAGCAGCAGCAGTAACAACAACAATAACAACAACAACAACAACAACAACAACTACAACTACTACAACTACTACTACTACAATCCAACAACATCATCTTAAAAAAATTAATATTGTGTATTGGCCTTTTTTGAAGTTCTGCCACCTTCATTCATGAATCCATGCGAGGCATATCCAAATATTATCAAAAATCTTGCTGGTATGACATGATAATAATAATAAATGTAAATTTGAACGTATATCATGCCCGTGAAGTAATCAATTGTAACAAGGTAAAAAAATTTTATATTTATATTGTATAATAATTAATATAAATTGACTTTTTATAAGGTTAACTTTTTAATCATCAAAGAATCGTTAATAACAGGAACCTTAAAATCACAAATATTAATAAAAACATCGTGGGAGATGTCATCCAAAAGAAGAAAAAAATAATTATTATTATTAAATAATATATTTTTAAAAAAGAAAGTATTTATATTTATATTTTTTTATACATACGTTTATATAAATTTTTTTATTTACATTCTTTTATGCATATTCTTAGATGCATGTTTTTTTACCTACATTCTTTTATGCATGTTCTTACTATATTTAATGTATATATAATTTTTATTTTAGGTGAAACACATGTCTACCATGTGGTGGGGTGTAAATGTCGGTCGATGCAAAGTTGACAGTCTTTTTTTTTAATATAATGACAAACAATGAATATGTGTTACTGTTATTGTTTGTCATTGTTTTATTAAGTAAATCACATAGATTACATAAAGTTTGCAATTTCATAAGCAAATGATCGGCATGTCTTTGTTAAGAATGGAAGTATAACAAACAATAATTGAGGTAAATTAATTATCTGTCATTGTTGTCATTGTGTACAATATGTCACAGGAAGTAACAAGATAAATTATATTGCTTTTCTACTTTATTTTAACATATTAGAGCTTCACTAACTGTCACAAAGAGAGATGATATTGCAGAGAAACCAAGATCTCAGTGCTTCATTTATATACCACGTGGAAAATAGGGTCACCTTGACAAGAAAAAAATTATAATATGACCAAAGCCTCGATTTCCTTGACAAATGGAGTGGTTCAAGTTGAATGAATTGTAGGAAAAGAATCAAGCGACATGGAAACTACGGGCCTGCTTGTGCATAGAATGCATTTCTGTCTTGTTGACATTAGGATTACACATCTCGAGTGCCAATGGAATACCTTTTTACTTAACATGTCAAACTTGTTGATTTATTTCTTTACAGATGAATCATCTCGTGATGAGCGTGCATATAATTTTTGAAGGTATGTTTTTGCAGAAAGCTATGCCAATTTAAAAGAAAAAATAGTTACTACAAGAATGAAAATTATCTCTCCTTACTCTTCATCTACATGTTGTTTCCTATCTGTCTGTCACCATATCAGCTCTTACCCAATTAACATATCGGTAAGTTTAGAATATGGTTGGGTTGCGTGTATAAAGTTAATGAATTGGCAACATTTACCACTTTTTTGAATATTGAAAAAGATATAAAGAAGCTCCAATGGTACATGCCACACTACTAAACCAACAGTGAAGATGATAATGGCCAGATTGACAGTTGATACACCAAAAACGATGCTTCTATTGCCTTTCTTTAAATCTATTAAATGGGAAGGATGGGCAAGGTAATTAATTATTTAGATTATTATTATTATTGATATTTTAAATATTAACCTTACTAAATTTGTCTGATTATTAGACAGTTCAAAACACATTGAAAATAGTCAATAAAAAAACTATTTATAAAATTTTTTTTTTTTAAAAAAAAAAAATCCAGTTCCCTTAATTTCAGATAACCTTTTCATTTTCATAACTACTTTATTTTATAATGATAATGATAACAGCAAAACTGGTTATTTATTGTTTTCAATAATTTTACAATGTTAATATGAAGAAAATTATATTTCTCAAAATCTTGAAGGTATTAAACATAAGGGATGTTGATTATCGACAAAGGTGAGAACAAGAAAGCGAAGGGAGGAAGAAGAAAACACAATTAACGTATTAATGCTCAAATCTATTATAATAATTATCATAACGCTAAAAATATTAAACCCGATAATTTTTACTTTTATGCTGTAGAATATGGGAACTGCCAACTATTCTGATTTGCGCACTTTAGAGTTAACCCCTACAACATTTTTAGCAAAGTACGAAGCTGAATGAAAGGCCTGTAGTAAATGTTATGCTCCTACTATCTATCCCTATATATTATATTCGTTCTGACCGTGGTAGGGAAAAGATAAATGGAAAAGTGAATAGTGTGGACCAATGACGCTATCATGTGATTAATAATGACGTCAGATTTTCTGAATGGCTTACCTCCACACAATAGATAATGAGAAACTCAACACTTTCTTGACTCTCTCATCGCTTCGAAAGTTGGATAACTTTATTTTTTTATGTCTCATTCTACTAATCATTGTTTCTTCCATCATATTATTGGATTATTATCGAATGTTTGATGCTCGCCAACATAACACAACGTATAGTGAAAAATAATAGAACAAAAACTAATCCAGTAGTAGATAGATTGTATTCAAACTCGGTTGAGTTTTACGATAGTCAAATGCAAAACATTATAAATTATATAATACAAACAAATATTAAAATTACAATTGTTTGAATAATGATTATTTAATAGCAATATTTATTTCTGAATATTAATAGTAATAATAATAAATTTAAATTTATGTCCTTCAATTTCATTATAATTGTTTGATCTTTTAAATGGTAATTTGAATCAATAATTTTATCTGGATAACCAAAGCATCACTACAAATACTAGAATCATCAACGTAGTATCACCGTAAATTGCATCTTGATCATTATATCTGTTTCAGTAGTAGCTGGTTGGTTTCACTTATAATATTTACTGATTTTGAATCATTATCTGAAATGTCTGGAAGAGTAAGTTAGCTACAGTAATCTTTTGATTTTCATTTTGCGATTTATAACAATTAAGCCCAGCAATAGAATGATGTAAAGTTATGTTCAACTTAAGTTCCTATAAATATATATATTACAAATTAAAAAATCTCACATTTAAAATATTAAAATTTACATTGTTATTTCGTAAATTTAGAATATGTGAGTAATAGTTTTATTGTTAGTGGAAAAAGTTACACATAAACGATAGGGGCCAAACCCTGTTTAAGCTTAATTTTACTTCGTAAAACTGAACTTATATCCGTACCACCCAGGGTTTAACTATTAACTATTATCAAGAATACTACTAATTATAATTATAAATATTTTTTATTTTTAGCCTCTAGAGTATAATGATTTTGATCGCTTTTTCAAACTCCGAACCGGTTTAAACTGAATAAAAAACTGATTTCAATTGGTAAATTTATAATCCAATTTGGGTTATTTGTTTATTGTGTTATAGAATTATTTGTTTCCCAAGTCGAAACTTGTTTATTCAAGAAAAAGTTATTTTACAACTATAGGAATTATATAATTCACACGCAAACGCAATCTTATTACAATGGAACCACCTACTTGCACTATTCTCATGAATATAATATAACAATAGTGTGCACAATCAAAGCTCGTTTCAATAAATCTTGTTTCAACTAATTATAGTTAAATTCGTATTACGATTATAACGAATTTTAAATGCAATTTTCCATAGAATGACTGTATAAGTTCTTTATTTTCCAAAAACAGTTATTTATACGTACAAAACTTGGTTCAATCAATTATTTGCTAAAACAAAAATCAAAGATCTTTTGGCAAAAAAAAAATTTTAAAAACAACCAAATCTGGAGATAATTGCAAGAGTTTTTGTGCAAGTTGAGATAAAAATTTTATTCACCATTTTTAAAAAAAATTTCCATAATATCAATCTGCCGGTGAAAAGAATACAATATCAAACCGGTCCAACCGGTTTTATTGTTATTATTACTATATATATATATATATGAAAAATTTGAACCAATTTATGTTGCAACCGGTTTAACCGGTTTAACTCAATTGCATCGAACCGGTTCCAAACCTATTTTAGTAATTATGTTAGAATTAAAAGGTTGAAAAGGTTGGAAGGTGGTAATTGATGCGAAATGGCGTATATGACATTCTTCATTGTACATTTTCCAATAATTCGCTTATTTTAATGACATTTATAAGTTAATGCTGCATTTGTTTTCTATTACTATTATAATGTTTTGGTGTCAGCGGGGTCTCCAATGGAAATTATAAGGTATGCCACACGCATCTCTCACAAGAACATTCAAATATACATTCACACTGGCAACCTGGATTCCTAAAACACCAAATTGATTTCTAACTGGTCTACATATCATATATTATATGTAAGCATTCCACACACATCAACTCATTAATCTTCCCTCAAAACTTCACAAACGCTAACCTGCCCTCCTATACTCATCACTCTTCCGATATTTTCCTATTCAAACACTGACGCTCCGCACTGCAGTAAAATCCAACTTTAAATGATTCGAATAGCCATAGTGACGAATTTTCAAAAAATTCTATTTACAGGCTCAAGCAAATACTCCCATTAGGCATATCCATCGACAACCTGGGTCGGCATTCAGCAATAATCAGTCAAACAAAAAATCATTCATCTAACATAGTATCATCATTATGTATGAACACTAAATAACTACATTTATAAATAATTTTACTGTGATATTCATAGTTTCCATGATGGTTCGAATGTAGTATTGGCAGAGTTGGTTTTTTATCTTTTACTTGGACATAAATTAATTATTAGAAACCCTGGTATTATTAAATTGTTAGCATTAGTTTCAAATTCCTTTAACAACCAATCATTGCCACCAGTATTTACTTTAAATTAACTAGATTATGATGAAAAAAGTTATTTATTATAAAAATAATAAATAATAAATTTTATTATTTCGTTGGGATTGCATAACATCTAATACAATGAATTAACATTGATTTTTGTTTATTATATACCTATATCAATTCTCATTTCATACAACATTTGTAAAATTTGTAAACTAAACATCCTTTTGTAATATAAAGTTATTCTTGTTGTTGATCAGTTTTTATATTACAGATGTGAATGATTATTATGTAAATTATTTTTGGCAATCCTATACCTTGTGACTGATTGGTAGGTACAGTATGTAATGTATATTTCTCCAGTGACATTCTGCTTCCTGTTGTTAAAGATGGGAACTGCAATCAGCTGTAATTCAATTTTCATATGCTGCAATTAGTAGCAATTAATTGAAGAGCCAACTGACAAAGTTGTTACAGGTACTTTTTATTCTCGGAATCTCCTCAATGGCAAATTTTTTGATGCATTTCTGAAAAACATCATGATCTCCCTCAGGCATGCAGTTTAAAGGTTCTGAATTGATATACAATATTCCAAAACATAATGGATGATCATATCCAAGTACCTCTATGTGGATATTTTGAAGCTCATCAGATATTTTTTTCCATGCACTATAATATTTTGTTAGTAAAAACTCTATGCAAGGGATATTACTTATGAAATGTACAGATACTTTGGTTACATTGAGCTTTAAATTAGTCATATTTGATTTTGCATCATTATGCCATGTTATCAAATCAACATTCTATTGCAATGGTGTGATGTTTAGAATTTATCTGAAATTGTGACAACTATAATAATGTATTTACATACCAAGACACCAAGTCCTATAAGTGTAGTCATCTCATCAAAAAGCCCTGCTACCTACAATATTAATATATAATTATGCAGACCAGAAAGACTTCTATATTTCATTTATTTTTCAAATGCCAGCTGGCAAGTAAATATAACTTCAATGGAATTCACATATCATGTGGGCTATTTGTAGATGACCTATGACGGTTTCATGCACTCTTCACTGAAGTCATGGCAAATACGCAGTAGAGAAGCTAAAATATCAATTACTAAATGATGTAAACTTACTCGTCAATTCAAAGCAAATACTAAATTGGAAAAAGAGTTTGTTTTCATTTCAAATTTATGTTACATGTAATATATTTTTAGTTCAATAGATATTATATAGAAGGAATGAAATTCTACCGAAAAGTTTAATCGTATTAAATATTCTGTTTACTATATATAGGTTTAGCTTTTTCTTCAAAATAACCATTTTTTTATTGTCATGTTGAAATTAACTGGTCGGTTGACCAAAGAAGCTCTTTACTGAATTTATTAAAATTACCGTATAGAATCATATAACTTATTTCCTTATTTGTATTATTAATTGCTAGTGATGATTAATAATAATTTATGCAATTCAAGATGATATAAAGCAAAACATATAACCTAATTTTGTGTTTTATGTGAAATTTTGTGGTAAAAAATCTTAAATTATGCGTGTATTATTATAGCTAGTGATTTTAAAGAATCTTGGGACAAAATTTGTCAGATAATTAATTGTTGCTTGCTTCATATTTGTTTTATGCTTAACACCACCAAAGCACAACTGTCCATTTATTTATTTATATCAACTGATAGACAATATTATTTCCAAAAAACACCAGGGTATTCTTTTATTTGAGAACGAATTGATACTATTCGAGTTTTTATAATTTTATGGAGTCATTATGAAAAAGAGCCACTCTATTTATTTATATTTTTACGAATTCTACAGACATTTGTGAAATACAGAAAAAAATGGAGAAGTGACTTGGATTTAATTCTATGATTTATTTTGGTCATTGCATTTCATTTCTGGAGGAGTAAAGGTTGTGGGACTATGCGTCTTGTATGTGATTTATGTGAATACAAGAAGGAATAAAGTTACGCAGTATATACAAAATACAGAGATTGCTTTTTTATTTTAAAGTTTTGAAGCAATTAACTATGCAATTATACAATCATGCGATTATGCAATTATACAATTGTGCAATTATGCAATTATACAATTATACAATTATGCAATTATGCAATTATGCAAATTATGCAATTACGCAATTATGCAAATTTAAATATACATCAATCAACGAAATAATTAAATCGTCACTATTAAACAAAATATTCATTTTGATATATATATATATTGAGTTTGTTACTAATAACCGTACGCTTCAAAAAAACGTAGCATTATATACTTATATCGCAGACCACAAATTAAAGGAGTTTACATCTATTCAATCATTTGTTTTAAGACATTTAAATTAAAATTGGAAAATAATCTCAGCTTTGAAGTAAAAATGTAACGCCATTTTGAATAGGTGTAGCTTTATACAACGAACTCATTTCATTATGAAAAAAATTCATTAGGAAGCTTGGATGGTGTAGTTTGTTCATTTTGATTTATTAATTTAATAAAATTCGAAAGCTTGATTACACTGAATTCAACGTGTAATATTATATTGGAATTGTAGAAATAATGGATTTATTATTATGAAAAAATATATAATATATAGAAAAAACAATGTATTGTTATGCAAAATTGATTTGCTTTGCCCCGTGATGTAATCTTATCTTAATGCTTAACGTTATGGGTGGTAGTGGTGGCGGTACTGTTGATGGTGCCATCTTAATTGTTTTGGATAAAGTTATTCATAAGTTGGTCGTAAGTTTGGTAGAAATAGTCGATAGAAATATTAGGAAATTGATGGATTGGGATAAATTCAATCCCAAATTGATGAACGATATTTTCGCCTAATTTTTTTTTTCATTGAAAAGTAAAAGGAATAAATTTTCGTAATTACTGTTTTTAAAATAAATTAAAAAATCAATTTAAATTTTACCTCTACTGCTTCCCTCATAATTATTTGATGGAACAACGACAACATTTTTAGAACATTCCAAGCCTTTTTTCAAACAATTTAGACAGCTACTAGTTTTCTCTTTAGAGCATTTTTTGTGGGTCCTACTACATTCCCGGCATGCCTTGAAGTATGGACCCCTTTGTTTTTTATTTTTATTGATGATGCTGCTATTTTTCTTCATTATTATAATTAAAAATCGAAAATGTGGCAATGGTTAATAATAATAAGATAGAATGTATAATATTTGTTTTTTTATAACGGAGGAGAAATCGAATTCTTTTTATAAGTGATTATGTTACATCAGAATGTCCTAATTTAGTAATAATTGTATTATTAATATGACTAAATGGCTTAACCAAACGCTCGATTGAGTTACGCAACTAGCACTGATTATATCACCATTGTTATTATTGGGTAGTGATTAAACTATTATACTAATAATTATTTATATCTCCAAATGATGTAAAGAGATTCATTGGTTGGCGAATGGAATCTTTCATTTAACTACTTTAATATCTCCGATTTAAAAATTACATATTAATATAGTAAGTGCGCCGTTCCACTGATACGTGTTTGGTTGTCCGGTTAGAATCCTTTTAATAAATTAATTATCTCAAAATAAAATAAAGTTTATTGAGTGTACGTCACTGGAAACTTTGATCTAATTGGAGTTTTGACCGCGGTCAAACCCAGATCGCCAGCTAAAATGGTAAAAACCATTTAGATCAGTTGAATGATAATCTAATTGACCATATGTCAAAGAGTGAATTGATTTGATGGTTCGTGTTTTATCTTTTTAAATAATGATTTAGGTAGTACAATCAAATCGCCTGTTACGCGCTGATGTATGATCGTATACTAATACAATTTTATATTCGTGGAACGTATATTCCGAAATACACTATTATAGGCTCATCTTTATTGAACCAATAGTTGTTTATATCAATTATAGAATGATGAATATATACGAAAATGGATGTAAAATGAATAGTATAAATTAAAATGAAATTTATTTATTTTGCATATTTTGCATATTTTATTTATTGTAGAAAGCTTCTTTGTAATTTTAAATAAAAAAAATTTTTCTCAATACAAAGAATTTTGAAGTATAAAAAATAATTGGTTTCAATGTGAAAAGTTTTCTAGGGTTGATTAAACAAGTTTTACCTTCGAAATATAGGTGAGGCGTATTTAAATCAAAAGGATCGCAAATACGCGCGACGATTTTATTTATCAATTTCCTTTACTTATTTATTATATTTTTAGTTTTGCCCTTCCTTAATTTGGTTAATTATACGGATCAATAATAAACATCAATGAGATTCATGGTCCTATTGGATCTCAAAATTCAATCGGTTAAAAGAATTTCGCAGATCTTTTATGTGCTTCTCTTTCTCTAATATATACTAATATAGACTTTTTAAGGAACACAATGTATATGGGCGGTTTTCCAGAAAAAGGCACTTTAAATGCCCTCTGACCAAAATTGAGTTCTTTGCATAATATATTAATATATTTATATTATAAGGACTATAACTGATGAAAAAATCCGTATCTGTTTATTTATATAGTAAAAAAATTTTAAAACATATCGTGTAACAAACATATTTTGCAAGGGGTGTTACTCAAAAAAGGTTAATATGACTAGGCATATACCTTTTGTGGAAGGACTCCTTATATAAACAACAAACATTGCTAACCAAATTAAACGGGAAACACGAGTGAGTATTGATTGGGATAATTGAGTAGGATGATCGACATATTTTATGTGATGAGATAGGAAAAAAAAATTCGTATAAAAATTTTTTTTTGCTTTTTTTTATATATTAATATTAATTAAATTTTACTTAATTTACTTAATTTACATATTTAACAAAAATAATGCCACTATTTTATATTTGAATTAAATGTCCAATCACACAAGAGATATCGAGCGTTACTAAACTAGGCTTTTTGACATTTAAAATGAGGGTGATATTATTTTGAATATTTTAAATTTAAAATGATGTCACACACGAATAGAATCAACAAAAGGCTTAAAATTTTGTATTCTGTTAACTTTATTAAGTGTTATATAAAATTATGGAGTGGTCGTGTACTTTTTTAAACTTTTTCACAAATTAATTTACGCTGGCTGACATTGTATTGTAAATATATATGTAATCCATCACGTTAAGCATGTGCATTACAACAAAAAAATTCGACATGTAAAAATTTCGATTAAAAATTTTCTTTTTTAGACTATTTGCTAAATGTTTCCGTTCATACCATACCACAGGGTTAGCAAATTGACTGGTCCGTTAAGAACTGATTCTTCCATTGCCATTAATAAAATACTAAATATAGTTGAAATGTTACATTAATGGACCCAATGTAATCACCAATAGACTACCAATGGACCACCAATGGACTACACATTTGCCATCTCTGCCATACCAAACTTTTTGAAGCTTTTGTAATTTGAGATTTTGATATTAATGAAATTTATGTGAAATTCAAATTAGCCGATCAGAATTTCATATCCAAACACCCCACCCAAATTTTTAATTATAGATTTCAATTTCACATATAGTCAAACCTCGTCACAGCGGATTCACGGTTCCAGCCAAAAAATCCGTTATGACAAGAAACCGCTGTGGCAAAATTGATGATCGGCAAAAATTTTTTAATAATATAGCACAAATTTTGTGTAAGCGTGATGAAATTAAAGACAAAAGTCAATCCAATAAATATTTATATTATTTCATTTTTTTTTTGCAAAGGGATAAAATTCAATGTCTAAATTTGTAGGAATCTGCATTAGTTACACACTGGAATTTATACACTGCTAAATGAATACACGCGGAAATTAAAATTATTTGTTGTAATATTTGGTTTATTAGTTTTTCCATTTTTCTTTTCAATGATTTAAATGCTTTGAATTCTTTATAATCTAGTTGACTTTGTTTTATTTTAGAAACTTGGAAAAATTTGTTACTTGCAAACATTCGGACAAATCAATTGTTGGTTTATTAATATATTTTTAGTATTTTGTTACTCGCAAAAATTTGGACAAATAATCTATCAATTGTTTGTTTATTGATTTATTTTAGAAACTTGGAAAAGGTTGTTACTCGCAAAAATTTGGACGAATAACCCTATCAATTGTTTGTTTATTGGTTTATTTTAAAAACTTGGAAAAGGTTGTTACTCGCAAACATTTGGACAAATAATTTATCAATTGTTTGTATTGGTTTATTTTAGAAAATTTGTTACTTATAAATCTTTGGATAAAATTGTTTGTTTTATTGCTTTATTTTAATATCGACCTTTGATTAAAAATAATCTATTTGATTATTATTTTATTTTATCAATTTTGGTAATTTGTATAAACTTCATAATTTATGTCACGTGAATCCGCTGTGATGAGACTAGTAGCCGTATAAAAAGAACACCATCAAACAAACATTTTTAATTAACAAAAAAGGGGCCAGTATTTAAATCCGTTGTAACAAGAAATCCGAGGTTTGACTCTATATATATATATATATTGAACTTGCTATTGAACAATCGTACATTTCGAAAAAAACGTGGCATTATATACTTATATCGCGGACCACGAATTAAAGGAGTTTACATCTATTCAATCATTTGTTTTAAGACATTTAAATTAAAATTGGAAAATAATCTCAGCTTTGAAGCAAAAATGTAACGACATTTTGAAATAGGTGTGGCTTTATGCAGCGAACTCATTTCATTAAGAAAAACATTCATTAGGAAGCTTGGACGGTGTAGTTTTACTTTGCTTTATTAATTAATTTAATAAAATTTAATAATTCAAATTTGGAGGAAGATTTTTTCAATATTAATATCGACCATCCCAAAGTCCTATGACTAATATGCTTTAACAATAGATTTTTTTAATTGGCGTGCTTTATTATCAACAGGTTGGTAAATATATTTTTATATGTTTTATGTTTTTGATGAAAAAAAATCAAATTGGTTTAATTTAAAAACGTGGGTTGGTTTTGGGCATAACAAGACTATTTAATAAACGTATAGGTTATAGGTAACGCAAGATCTGTTTTTTATTTTCAATAATTAAAAGATGTGTACAAATCTTTTGATAATTACCAAATTAATAAATTTATATTGAATAACTATTTATTATTTGTTCAAGCATTTTTAAATGAATAAATAGCAACAAAAAAAATTTTATCTAGATTTTTTATT
The DNA here is from genome assembly GCA_910592215.1 of Entrophospora candida. Taxonomy (NCBI): domain Eukaryota; kingdom Fungi; phylum Glomeromycota; class Glomeromycetes; order Entrophosporales; family Entrophosporaceae; genus Entrophospora; species Entrophospora candida. The sequence continues at coordinate 27,626 of CAJVPN010000117.1, forward strand.
GATTTGATTGTATTGAAATATTGAATTTTAAAAAAAAATCTTGTATTTTAATCAATGACAACAAAAATGGAATTATTCTAGTATAATAAATAAAATTATATTTGTTTATTAATACAAATAGAACTATACCTGAAACCATCAATGATTTACTGTTAACAAAAATGGGATTTTTGGTTATCAATAAAAATAAAATTATACTCAAAAAACGTTAATAAAAATGGAATTATAATAAAGTATGTTTGTTGATGTTGTATGTGAAATTGAAATTATGTGAAATTGAAATGGGGTGAAATTCTGATTGGCTAATTTGAATTTCACACATGTAAATTTGAATTTCACGTACAACATTAATAAATGTAAATAATTTTTTTTTTCGATTTGTTACACGAGTTTTCTGCACAAACCCTATTACTATTAATAGATTTTAATAACACGCGCCCGCACTCAATTTCATTTTTGACTGGTAAGTTCTTTTTTATTACTTATTATTGCTACTGATAATATTATATTATATTACAAAAATTTCTTTATTACATTTAAATAAATAGGTTTTTTTGATGTTTCATCATCATCTTTATTATAAAATTTATATATTGTAATTTCATCACTCCCAGAAGATATGTGTGTGTGTGTGTGTGTGTTATATTATTATTAAAAAAATGTAAAATAAACTTATCATATAAATTAACTTTTAAAATTAACAAATTTAATATAAAGTAAATATAAAGAAAATCCCATTAATTAGCCATATAATGCTTAACGTTATGTGTAGTAGCGGTGGCAATGTTGTTGACGATGCCATCTTAATTGTTTCTGATAAAGTTGTTCATAAGTTGATCGTAAGTTTGGTAGAAATGGTCGGCAGAAATGTTAGGAAATTGATGGATTGGGATAAATTCAATCCCAAATTGATGAATGATATTTTCGCCTAATTTTTTTTTTTTTCATTGAAAAAGTAAAAGGAATAAATTTTCGTAATTACTTTTTTTCAAAAAATAAATTTAAATTTTACCTCTACTGCCATGGTTATTATCGTAATTGTTTCCCTCATAATTATTTGATGGAACAACGACAACATTTTTAGAGCATTCCAAGCCTTTTTTCAAACAATTTCGACAGCTACTAGTTTTTTCTTCAGAGCATTTTATGTGAGATTTACTGCAGTTCGTGCATGCTTTGAAGTATGGACCCCTTGGTTTTTTATTTTTATTGATGTTGCTGCTATTTCTCTTCATTATTATAATAATTAAAAATAATAATAAGATGCAATGTATAATAGACGTATTATTTATTATTAAATGTTTGAGAAAATATTTGGTTTTTTTTTTAAGGGATGGGATGGGAAGAATTGTGCTATTTATAAACAGTTAATTATATTACATCACAGAGTTGGCAGTTAAATACTAATTTAGTACGACTAAATGGTTTGATCCACCCAAGTGCTCGTTCATTAATTACTATTGTTATTATTGTTATTGGTAAGTTTACTCTTTTAGATATCTTAATCAAGTCAAAAAAATAGGCAAAGAATAAAGAGATAAAGTCCAATTTGGTTAATGAATAGAATCATTTAATTTAACCACTTTAGTACTTTCGAATCACCGATAGGTGTTTGATTTAAATATTTTAAATATGCTTTCATAATCTTCATTCAGTTAGTATTATTTTTAACAAGTTATTGAATGTGCATGTCGCAGTTCAATTGGAATTTGAATCAATTGACTGATAATCTCGGCCAAACAAAGAAATCAAATATTGACCATTGTTAAGGTGCGAATTGGTTTGTATTATAAATATCGTGATACGCTAATTTTTGTAATGCGATCAAAGTGGTCGTATATATACTAATATACAATAATTCTCTATTCATGCAACGTTATACTCTGAAACACATCACTATAAGATAATCTTTATCGTTAACCTGTTGAACTAAATTAGTTATTTATATCAATTATAAAATGATGAAATACATACGAAATAGGTGTAAAATGAAATGATATAATAATAACTAGTGCAAATAGTATAAATAGTATAAATAATATGATTAAAATGAAACTTTTAACTTTGCATATTTATTTGTTATAGAAATCTTTATGGAAGAATATGAAACAAGGAAAAAAAAATTTAAAGTATAAAGAATCATTAGTTTTCAAATGTGGAAACCATTGAAAGTTTCCTAGAGTTTAAACCGTTTTTGGAGGAGATCGTGGATGAGCAATAACGAAGATTTTAGTTATCAATTCAATTTCCTTATTTATTATAATATTTAATTAATATTAGGAGAACGTTTTTAATAATAAATAATAACCAAATTAATAGTGTTGTGCCATTTATAGTTCCAATAAAATTCATTGGAGCATTCTAATAAATTCCAATTGGAATTGGAACATTCCAAATGTGGTTTAACAAATGAAATTCAATTACAATGTCACATATACGAATTTTATTGGTTAATATCAATTGAAGATCTATATGGAACATTCTGATAGCGCTACAATGTTCCAATTGCACAACACCGATAATATGGAACATTCTGATAGCGCTACAATGTTCCAATTGCACAACACCGATAATATACATCACAAAGCTTACAAGTTTCATAACATTGCTAAACCAAATTGATGAACAAAATTATAATAATGATCAAAAAAAAACAACCGTGTGTATATGAGAATTAATTGGGATGATCACTTATCATTGAACAAGATCATCACTTGATTTACTTATTACAATGAAACAATATCTGCAATATATCGGCCGTATGTATTAATTCATTTTTCTTTGTGATAGAAGTTACACGAGTTTTAATGTCATTATAATAATAACACAATTAATGATTTACTCAATTTGTTACATATATATATATATCAGATAATTATTTTTTTTATTTTATTAATATTAAATTAATAATTGGAAAAACAGATTTCGAATAATATATCAGTCGGACATGTCCTTTCAAATTATTTTTTATGTTAAATAAAAAATTTCTAATTCGTGTCATGAAGTTTTTTTAAAATATCTTGTTATTTTTATAATAAACTCGAACTTTATTGTTAGAGTAAAATGAAAATACTCCATTAAAGCTTTCTAATGAATACTCTTTCATATCGAAAGGTCTTCTTTATATAAATCTACGACTATTCAAAAATGGTGTTACTTTTTCACTTCAAAGCTCAGATTATTTTTCAATATCGCTTTAAAAGACCTGATAGTGATTGAAGAGGTGTAAAATACTCTAAGCTTTCATATGGTCATTACTTTATGGGGGTGTTGGTTAATAATTTTTAGAGAGGTTCACGAAAAACTATTTTATAGAAATTTAACAGTCATGTCAAGAATTTTATGATTCAGCAAAAATTTTTTAAAAAAGAGAAATCAAAAGAACCAAGTTTACAACCTATTATTATTTATGAAAGTAAGTAATAGATATTATAGGAAAAAAATGTATAACTATATTATAAAAGAATTATTTGTTTATATATTTATTTATCTATGAGAGAATGTAATTACTAATACTATTTATCTCAATTCATCTAGGAGAAAATGCACAAATTTCTTTTTCCAAAGGTTAATGGTTAAATCAGAAGGAATTGTTATGTGACTATATTTAGTGATGTATGATCAGAAAGAATTTCGCGACCATAATTTATTTATTATTACATTATTAATTATTTTATTTTTAGAAAATTCAACATCAAAAATTCTGGTTGTAATAACAATTATACTATTTATTCTTTTTAGATCTGGTGGTATACGATCAGAAAGAATTGTTGTGGCCATATTTATTTATTATTTATTTTTAGAAAATAGATAGAAAATTCAACATTATAAAGATTTAGTTGATATATGCCTGTAATTAATCATTAATTATAAATTAAAAGGTATTTATTTATTAATGATTGTTTTATTTGTTTTATTCATTAATTTTTGTTTCTCATGTAAAAAAATATAATATCTATTAGTGAAAATGAAGATATAGTATTTATTTTTTAATAATTGAAATTCCAATGAGGACCTAAGCTAGCAAACATACAATGAGTTATAATTAAATTTGTTGCAATTGCGTTACTGTAATTTGGTATAATGAATTTTAGATGCAATTTTCTTGTGTCCTCATAGATTCATTGGAATAGTATTGATCCAATACTTTCTTCCGGGGATTCATGAATTAAGATTAGTTGGTCTTTGACATTTCAATTGTTATTATCATCAAATCTATTAAATAAACCCATATTTACAAGTTTTAATAAATTCTATTAATCTAATATCAAACAATGCCCTCTACCTGTAATTCTTGTATCTGGATTAATTCATAAAAAATCGATCATTTTCCACACCATAATAAAGTTTTCCTATAAAATGTTTGGTCATAATTAAAATTTAATATATTAGTATAAACCATACTTTATTTGTTTAAAATAAATGATAGTATAAAGTGAGCATTGATTTCTATAACATTTAATTTACCTTTGCATGCACTAATAAATTTCTATATATATGAATATAAAGTCAAAATTTGACTTTAAGGCTGAGATTATTTTCAGTTTTATTAATAACTTGCTTCAAAAAAATTTTTAAAGCAGATACATATGAAAAAGAAGTTATGTATCAAATTTGATGGCAATTGCTACACGACAAGGGTATCAAACGAGGGTATGAAGACATTCAATTCAAAATTTTATTAATAACTAGAGTATGCGAATATGCCGGTCACCAGGATTTTTTCTAGTTAAAAAATTTGGCAAGATTTTTAAAATTTAATAAATTATAAAAATGATGACATTACAAAATGATATCATTGGTTTTATTTTTATGATATCATGCAAAAATTAGTTTTTTTTAGGCTTTTTTGAAAATGTTATATAAGCGATGTTAATTCTTGTAAAATCTATATAATATATATATACAAAATAAATGCATAAGGCACAAAGCATAAGGCATAAGGCATAATACATATATTGTAAAATTGAAAGCATTTTTTTTTGCGTGATCATCGCCTATATACTTTAATAATATGATATAATAGGAAATTGATAAATGACTTAAACTTTTTTTATTAAGAAACTCGATATATTTGGAATTATCATGCAAGCAAATCATGGTCGACAAAAATACACGTTAAAAAATTGTGTAGATCACCGGAAAATAAACTTTTAGGACATGTCACACTAATGTTCTATGTTACACACACCTGCACATTCCGCACATTGAATTTTATGCAAGGAAAATATCTTGGAGTAAAATTTCTGCTTTATTATTTTGACTGGTAAGTTATTTTTTATTAATTATTATTGCTACTGATAATATTATATTATTTAAATAAATAGGTTTTTTGATGTTTCATCATCATCATAAAATTTATATTGGGAATTTGTGGAAATTGTAATTTTATCACTCCCAGAAGATAGATTTGTTATTTAGAAAAAATATATAATATATAATGTATATGTGTGTGTTATAAAAAAACAATATATTATTATTAAAAAAGTGTAAAATTGATTGCTTTACAATGTTATATAAACTTATCATATAAATAAATTTTTAAAATTAACGAATTTAATATAAAGACAATATAAAGAAAATTCCATTAATTAGCCATATAATGCTTAAAGTTATGGGTGGTAGTGGTGGCGGTACTGTTGATGGTGCCATCTTAATTGTTTTGGATAAAGTTATTCATAAGTTGGTCGTAAGTTTGGTAGAAATAGTCGGTAGAAATATTAGGAAATTGATGTATTGGGATAAATTCAGTCAGACCCGATGTCAAACTAAATTGGTGAATGATATTTTCGCCTAATTTTTTTTCATTGAAAAGTAAAAGGAATAAATTTTCGTAATTACTTTTTTTAAAATAAATTAAAAAAACAATTTAAATTTTACCTCTACTGTCATGGTTATTATCGTAATTGTTTCCCTCATAATTACTTGATTGAACAACAACAACATTTTTAGAACATTCCAAGCCTTTTTTCAAACAATTTTGACAGCTACTAGTTTTCTCTTTTGAACATTTTTTGTGAGATTTTCTGCAGTTTGTACACGCATTGAAGTATGTACCCCTTTGTCTTTTATTTTTATTGATGATGCTGCTATTTCTCTTCATTATTATAATTAAAAATCGAAAATGTGGCAATGGTTAGTAATAATAAGATGCAATGTATTATTTATTATTAAACGTTTGAAAAAAAATATATAATTCTTTTTTTTAAGGAATGGGAAAAAATTGGACTATTTATAAGATTAGTTATATTACATCCCAGAGTCGACAGTGTAAAAGTTAAATCCTAATTTAGTATGACTAAATGTTTTAGTCGGTTCAATCAAGTGTTCGTACGAGTTCCTGATTAATTACTATTGTTATTGTTGGTTATTGGCAAGCTTTACTCTTTATAAATTACTAATAATTATATATATCTTAATCAAGTCAAATTGATGTAAAAAGAGACAAAGAATAAAGAGATACAGACCGATTGTTAGTGAATAGAATCATTTAATTTTACCACTTTAATATTTTCGATTCACCGATAAGTGTTTGATTTAAATATTTTAAATATGTTTTCATAATCATCATTCGGTTAGTATTGTCTTTAACAAATTATTCATCCTAAAAATAAAATAAAATTTATTGAGTGTGCGCGTCGCAATTCAAATTCCAATTGTTAACACATAATAATTGGAATTGGAATCAATTGACTGATAATCTCGGCCAAACAAACCAATTACTTATTGACCATTGTTAAGATGCGAATTGGTCAATTATAAAATGACGAAATATATACATACGAAACAGGTGTAAAATGAAATAGTATAAATAGTGCATATGACTAAAATGAAATTTTTTAACTTTACATATTTATTTGTTATAGAAATCTTTATTGTAATTTTATAAATAAAATAAATAAAATAAAAATTTTTTCTCGAATATCTCAAATACACAAACGGAAGAATGTGAAACGATAGAAAAAAAATTTGAAGAATCATTATTATTAATTTTCAAATGTGGTAACCATTGAAAGGAGAGGAAAGTTTCCTGGAGTGTAGGCTGCTTTTGGGGGAGATCATTGACGAGCAATAACGAAGTTTTTAGTTATCAATCTCCTTTATTTATTTATCTATTAGAAAAACGGTTTAATAATTAACCAAAAATTTATACCAACCGGTTTATAAAACAAAAAACTGCATTGAGATGATCGACATGCATAATTACGAATATCACTTGATTTATATACTTATTACGTATTAATGAAAGAGAATTAGATGTCCAACCACACGAGAGATACTACATTAGGCCTTCAACAATAAAAACAAGAATACAGACAGGAATAAGGACAAAAGATTATATATCGGCCGTATATCCATTTTCTTTGTAATAAAAGTTACACGAGTTTCAATGTCATTATAATAATAACAATTAATGATTTACTCAACATGTTACCAAAAATACCACAACATATATATATATATATATATATATATCAGATAATTATTTTGATTATATTTATTAAAATTAATAATTAGAGCTATATAGCACGAGCAATTTCAGTTGCTTATTTTTTGTTTTTTATTTTGACAGAGAGGTCATTCATTATCAAATTCTATATTTCATTGATTTCAAAATGTATTTCAGATGTTTTTTAACATATTAATATCTTCAGCTGTCAGTTTTTATTTCGACCTTTCAATTACATTTATTTAAATCAAGCCTTCCTCCAAGATTTTGCTTAATTTTTAAAACATAACATATATATATATATATATCCAGGTATTAATTTTGTATAATGGATTCTTTAGGTTATTACCATTTAGTAAAAGTAATTTATCTATTAATGATTAGATCTTTATAGCTAATTTATTTCCGGAAAACCCAAAAGATTTGTTGAAAATACCAAATTTTAATTTCCATCAACCAAACAACTCCTCGACCAGTCATTAATTTCGAAAAACATATATACATAAATATATACACACGTGTATATATATACCGTGCGCGTGCAACACACATACGTATATATTATATCACAAAAAAATTTTTTTAACAATAAATACACATACACAAACACATGCATACACGCACGCACACAGATATTCATTTTGTTTAGTAAACATCAACGTGGGAGACAATTTTAGATACTCATCATCGAAATCCGTCTGAATGAACGTGTAAACAAGTATCGTTGAAAGCCATTTGTGAATTAGCAACAAAAGCAACATCATCACTCACAACAACCACAGCAACATCGTCATCTAAAAAAATTTGATGTTATGTATACAATATATTCCTCTGAACAATAAGGATAATTGGCATTTTGCAGATCTATGCAAGGCATGTGCTACTTTGGTCATGGTAAAAAAAATTTATTAATTTTTTAATAACCAGAGAGCTATCAAGAATATTAATAGAAACATGTGGGAGATGTCATCCAAAAAAGAAAAAAGAATATATAGTAATTACTAAAAAAATTTTAAAATTTTCTTTGTTTGAATACTTAATTATAATAACATAAATATTTTTTTTTTAATATTAATATGCGCTTATATAAGTTTTTTTGCCTGCATTCGTTTTAGATGCATGTTGTTTTTTTATTTATTTATTTATTGCCCTTTTTTAATATAAACAAACAAATCAGTATCATGATATAATTAATACTAATAACAGTAACACCACATGGTTGGCCGTGATTTTATAAAGTGATCGACATTCAAGCAGATGTCATTGCGTACAATATGTCACAGGAAGCAACAAATTATTATTGTTTTTTACCACTATCTCTTTCTATAATAGTTCTGATTACGGTCGTTGGTGGTATGCAATTAGCGGTAAGGGAATAAATTTTTTTTTTCAAATTTTGAAGACTAAAAAAAAAAAAAGGTATTATAATTACAAGATTTTTTTTTAATCTATTTAATTATTTAATGATGATATTGGGCACGCTGCAACAGAACCAGACAAAGTGAATGATTCTATCATGGTCGATGAAATTACATATGACGAAATTCATATCTGATATTTATCACCAAGGACCTTTTGACGAAATTGATTCAGCCAATCAAATCAGATCTCTTTTCCAATTCCACTTGATGACTCTAATTCTCAGAATGAATAATTTTTGAATTTGACTTCCTTGTCATTCAAGCAATTTATTAAATTCTTCGGCCAGGCACATTGTATCATTATGTATTAAAATCATGTGATTGTCATATGATTTTTATACGTGATACAATATGAATAAGTTGAGGATGTTGAATATATATATTATACAGCATCACTAAGATTGTATTGTATAGATCTGCTTGTTTTTTAAATAATGATTAATATCTATGTGGGTTTCCAAATTGTCAAAGGCGAAAAATATTGACTATAATTATCATCTAATTGAATCGAAATTGTAATAAATTTATTTCAACAACAATAGTAATCAACAATTTTCAATCTACATTCTAATTAGTTTTGGCCAAAGAGTTTAGTTTATAATATATATATGTTGTATGTGAAATTGAAAATGCCATTGTTGTTTCTTGTGAAGACAATGATATAAATTGCTTTGGTTGAATCATTTATAATATTTCTCTCATAAATAAATACAAGGGACGGAAAATTAAATTGACAAGCAAATTAAAACTATTGATTGAATCAATTTATCCAAGATATGATTTATTATGTAAACCAATTTTACCTCTTTGGCTTTATGGTCATAGACCAATTAGAATTAATGATATTTTAAATGAATTACTTGAAACATTAAAATTAATAGAAAATTCCATTGATTGAATAAAAAAATTAAAAGAATAATGCAATTAAGACAAGGAATCTAAAAGATGGTGATGACCTTATGGATGATTATGGATGGTGACGATGATTTAGTGAATAGATCAATTGATTTATTAAAAAAGTTTTCAGATAGATTGGAAAAAAAATAATGAAAAAAGTAAAAAATTTAATTCAACAATCACATCACTATTTAACCAAGACAAATGTTTGTTTGAATAGAGATATATTATGCAATGTGTTGTATGTGAAATTCAAATTTAATTAAAATTTTGGGTGGGGTGTTTGGATACAAAATTCTGATTGACTAATTGAGTTTTATGCACGTGAATTTCAAAATTGACACAGTTTCAAATTCACACACAACACAACATCAATATAATAAACCACCAACTCTTGCTCTCGCTCTCTTCTCTTCTCTTTCTCCTTTTCTCCCTTTTTTTCTATCACCTCGCTCTCTCGCTCCCCTTTCTCACAACACTCTCATCTCCTCGCCCACTTGAGAAGATTACTTGAACATTTATTTGTGCATATTCGTTCTATCATTACTTTATTTAGAGCAGGATTGATGTAGAAAGTAAAATATATATTCAAGAGTGGAATTTTGTAAAGAATAATTTATTCATTTGCTTACTTTATTGAATAAGCTTTATAAAAGAATTAATCAGTTTATCGACCATTTATAGTCGAATCTCGTTATAACGAATGTAACCCAATTAATATTAAACACATACAGAATTCGTTATAACAAGATTTGACTATAGTCACTAATTTAATTTAATTGCCACCAAACCCGCCAATAAGAATTTAAAATATTCTGCAGTTGCAGATGATTTTGCGGAAAAATATATACATGATTATGCAGGTAACTTTTTAAAGTTTGACGCCAAATATTTACATGATTTACATTATTATCATTTGCCATTTTTTTGTTTTTAATCAAAAGCATAATGATTCAAATTACGTAACCTTTCTACAGAGGATTTCACTGCCAACTTTATAAAATCAGCTCCTAAATTATAATCATGTTCCATCATCCTCAAATAAGCAGCATGATCCATTTGCCATAAAATACAAGGAGTATTCGTTACCAAATTTGTTGGTCGTTGATTTTTAGTGAAAAATCCCAATTCACCTATCATAGTAAGTGGTAAGATTCTCTCCATTACAATTGGTTCGTTATTTTCTACCGAAATGTATGTGCTCAATTGTCCTTCCTCAACCACATATATACAATTTGGATCGTCACCTTGTGACCACAGTTGTGAGTCCCTTTGTACTTCCTCTTTTGTAAAATATGAAGCTATAAAATCAAAAAATTCCTCTTTTTCATTGGTAATTTCCTTAAATACTTTCATCAGAGTGTTTACAAGTTCGTTTTCGCTTTCAAGACAAAGTTCATCTAAAGAATGAAATGGATGGATGAAATTGATGGATGGATAATATGTGTAAATTATTAATATATATATACATATATATATATATATATATAACAATAATTGATTGATTTACTTACTTCCAAATACACTCCTTCCAGCATCTTCGAATTGATGATTGCAAGGAGACTCATCATTAACTAAAGATGGTATGGCCTGATGTTGTACTCCAACTTTGATTATATTAAAAAAATCTTTATTAACGATAATAATAAATAATAAATAATTTCTAAATTATTTTAACTCCTAATTACCAAGTCGATTATTACTGAATAACAGTCTGTGTTTAGCATAATAAGCTCCCAAAAGTGAATTTTCACACCATTCTAATGCATCATTAGATTTACCACAAAACTTTACATAATCATTTTGAGCATCCTTCCAAAATGATAACTTCGTAAACGGTATATAAACTTGCTGAGATTTATATGATATTCCACAGATTACAAGATATATTTTTCGATGTTGAAGATGTTTTTGAATGCTTTCAAGCACATGTACAGAATTAACATCGAGTCCAGTGACATGAAGCATATTTAAAATCAAGAATCTAATTGGTTTGGCTTTCTGTTCACGATCAATCAAAATCTTCTTTATAACGTTTTCAACTCCTTTCATTGATCCGTAAAACATATAGCCTTGTAACATCATTACATAGATTTGGCTACCAATTTTTTCGAGAAACTTTTGGTCTCGATAATGTCTCCTGACAGAAGATCTAACAGAATTCCCTGAAAATGTTGATCTAACTGCTCCCCTTTGATAATTCAATATCATGAAAGATATATAAGAGATTGCAATTCCTATAAATATTCCTTTAATGAACCCAATAAACGTCATTGCAACCATTGTGGCTATGACATTCAAACACTCCAACTTATTGAAAATTTTCCACGAGTCTACCAATGCCTCCCGTATCATCTCCATTCCCAAATAGAAAATCACTGTGCCTACAGTTATTGTAGGAATGTATTGAATGAATAATAATATTTGTCCAAAATATACTGTTATACCAATACAAAATGCAAGTATCAGCCCCACAACTCGATTATTCACTCTCGATTTAATCAATAAAACTGATTCTTCATGCTCCAATGAAGCTATGATGATTTATTAGTGGTATTAGCATCGGGTATTATATGATTTTCACAAATAAATAATTCTATTCTAACCTTGAAAAGGTCCAGCAATTAAATTAGAGACTCCTTGAACAATCAGTTCACGATCTGTGTTTAGTTGATGGTCATAAAGTGAAGCCTCCAATTTACTAATGTTTACATTAACACTTAGTATTGTAAAGTATGCAAGGGTGAGCATTATTGGAGTAGTTTTTATTATTGCCTCCCAACTAACGAATTCAAATTCTGTATAATCAATATATATGTATTGTTTATAAATTAATATATCATATTTACATATACAGCCGCTTCGTTGTAATGAGGTTATACTGTACTCATACTTACGGAAATCAGAGTAGAATTCAGACATTGTAATTTGATCGTCTAAATCAAATATCCATCCATTTTCAATCAAAGACTCTAAAGGAATGCTCAAATAATATATTACTAAATAGAAGCCCAAGAAAATTGACAGAAAACTCAAACTGATGATGGTTGGGACATGATTGCTTTGAACTTTGTATCTAATAAATCTAATAATGACCAAGAGACATAGTCCCCCCAAAAATGAGAAACCCCATGACAAAAAATTATTCTCATGTGAGAAAATTTTTTTTAATCCCTCGAGGTCAAAAGATTTTTCAGACAGTTGAATTGAAAAATTTATAGCGGTCTTTATCAAGTAACAGCCAATACCACCAAATGCCCCAATATAAATATGTCTCGGAAAAAATTCCAAAAAGAAATTATACTATAAATTTTTTTATTAGATATGCGATATATTCAATATACAATTATTATAAATATAAATATGTTATATACATACCTTGAATACCACAAATAATAAAAGTCCAATACCAGTTAATATGGTGGTTAGAGCATAAGCAAATATTGTTGTGTAAACTACCATTTTAAGTCGTTCCGGTTCCTCCTCATCAAGATTATCTTTAACCATTTTCTCTCTTTTTTAATTTTAAATAAAAAATCAAGAAAAAATTATTAAGTTTTTTATTATTTTTTCCTTTAAAATAGAAAAAGTTGTTGTTGAAAGATTTCTCACATAAAATGCAAAAATGGGATTACTATTATTATTTATAAAAAGATTATTTATTAAATTATGATATCATGAATAATTTTGATTAAAAAAAATAATACTTGCATTGTATTATCATTGTACTATTTCCACCTTGGAATTTACCACCAATCGAATTTATGACTTTTGAAATAATACAACTTTATTGATAATAATAAAGACGCAGATCATTAGCCTGTTAAATAAATAAGTAAATCAAAGCGAGAACTTACCTGGTAAAAAACATCACCATGCTAATATATTTATATCTTCCAAATTCATCCTCGTTATTGTGATGGTGATGCGTATGGGGAAATACCGCTATCCCTAATTTGTTTTTTAAAAAACTTCAATTTATTAAACGCGCGTACTCTACATGTTTGAAATTGTAGTCACGTGTCACTCATGTGTATTCTTTTAATATACTATTATTATTACCAAAGGATGTTCCATGTATGATATTTAAAAGGAAAAATATGCCAATATAATAATATAGCCATGGGTTTATAATAGTGCTTTTAAATTTTTTTATACTTGATGATAACATGTTACAATCACCACGAAATGGAAACCAGTAATCATTATCTTCCATCGCCGAGGTTGTCTTATTTCCATAATTGTTGCTGTGTCTAGATGAATTGCCTAACAATATCGAGTTTTCAGTTATCAAATCTTCATCTGCTATAACAGCGTTACTTGGTCCAGTCATTATATCATCTTGCTGCTGAACTGCTACCAAATAAGAATGATTTGATGACGACAGATGTTGTTGTTGGATCATTATAGTTAAGTTGCTCGTGTAATGATGATTGTTGTTGTCATTTTCTCGATTTACAGCTCCTGGATTGGTTTCTCCTAAATTTTATTTTAATTTTATTCATTATTATAGATATTTTAAATTAAAGATTCTTATCCTCGTTCGAGGAAAAATACGTACTGTTTTTTTTCTTGTTAAGACCCATGTTTATTAAAAAGAATTGAAATAACTAAACGTTTTTAGCATTCTAAAATTATTAAAAAACCATTCTTTTTATAAAGAAAGAAAACATATAAATATTGGAATTAATTAATATTGTTATTCCTGAATATAGTAATTGTAATGGTCCCGTATACGCCAGTTTCTTTAAATAATCGGATTCCGCCGAAAATTTTTAACAATATCTTATTGGCTATTTTTATTCGAAAAAAATTACAATAATCAACTATTTTCAAAAAAAAAAGGTCATTTGATTACACTATGCTATATATATACATTAATATTACAGAGAAGGTCTATTTTTGACATTTAAATTTACGCGTTAGCCAATTGCATTCAAAACGCCCGTCCCGCCTGATTTAATTATCAAAAGTAAATTATGCATTTTAATGTAAAAGAATTTTTGCGACATTATGCGCCAAAAATATCAATTATATATAATAAAAAAATATAAAAAGTCATTCCAATATATAATATGTAAAGAACCATTTCAAGTCAAGCGTTACAATGTGTGTATTTTTTTTTTTCTGCGCAAGGAGGGTTCCATTAAATCTCAAATGTTTCAAATATCTATTTTTGTGTGTTAGAAAATTAACAAAATCATTTTTACATATTTAAAACCAATAGGGTTCACTGATCGATTAGTTTGTTGTTTGTCAGTTTATCCAATTAAATATAAAAATTTACATTTAATAAAACAACCGCATTTGTTTACCTAATCAAATACAAAACAAGGTATATAGATGGATTGGTTGTGACATTATTGGCTTCAAGATACTTTACAAAAACAAAGACTCGTTTTCTTATACGCATCAGTATCAAACGGAAATAAAATCTTTTTTATTTCCCTTTTTAATATCTATTTAATATAATTATATATTCGTTTATCATAAAATCATAGTCTTAATATGTTTTATATACAAATTACCTAAAGTGTTGATTTCATTTGAAAACATAAATATTCCACAATATTTGGGCGTACTGCAACAAAACCAGACAAAGTGAACGTTGATGTTACCAAGAATTTCAGGGGTCAAAATTTAGTCATTTGTAATGTGATCATAATTAACAGCTTTATAATATCCCATTTGCTATTTTAAGTGATATATAGTACTACTCCTATATAAAATAGTTAATATGAAATTAATTTACATCAGATCTACTATGGAACCCAAGAATTATAGTACCATCAGAAGTATTTTGAAAAAAGAACAAGGTGAAAAAATTGCTCCTTATGTTTTCAAAATAAATGATACTAAGACACTGGAGGATTATCTAAGGAAAGAAAAGATTACTTATGAAATTTACCAAGAGAAAAGTAAGATTATAACTAATAAAAGAAATTTAACACAAAGTTTATGAAGAACCTAAAAAGAAAAGGAAGTTTTGAAGAAAAATAAACTTCTTAGTGTAATAAACATGTGTAATTAACACTACTTTGCTTAAATTTTTTCTTCTTGTCAAATATACAAAAACTCCTATTGCCACCCCTATTATTTCTCCTAATAATAAATAAGATAAATAATTGGTTGAGTCAGTTGAGGGTAATTGTTCTTGCTTTTGCTCAGTAACTATTTGGTTAAGTTCCAATTGAGATAAAGAGGTTTTACTAGTACTTTTTAAATAATTAAATATTTGTTGTAACCAACTTTATTATTATTATTATTATTATTATTATGGTATTCAACTACTAATTTATTATCACTCTTAAGAAAACAAAAAACTGTTCTAATTGTTCCAAATCAGAAAGAGAGAAAGGTTTTGGTTCTTCTTCCTCAAATTCATAAACATTATTATTTTCATTTTCTAACTGCTCTTTTTTTTTGCTTCTCTTTTTCTTTTTTTTTGTTCTAATTCAGTTAGTAAGTTAGTAACTTGTTCTTTAGTTTCTTCGCTTAGTAAGTCCTGGTCTAATGATTCTAATTCAGACATTAACTCATTAGAAGACATTTGATCTTGATTAGTTAAGAGGCCTTGAGCTTTCTGGTTTTCTTCCTCTTCCTCTTCCTCATCTGTGGTTTTTACTCTCCTAGGTTCTCTTTTTAAAGGATTTTCTACAAAATTCATATAACAAATGTTACATAAA
>CAJVPN010000118.1:0-44034 GCA_910592215.1 Entrophospora candida
TTTGAAACTGCTTTTAATTTTCTTGAACAAAATAATATACAAGCAGATTATAATGAGTTAAAAGCTTTAAAATCATTAAAAAAAAAACAATAAAATCATATAGTATTCAAAATTCAATACAAACAAACATTACTAGTTTTTCAGTAAATAATTGACTATTAATTACCATTTAATTTTTTGTAAATTTTACTGTATTATATCAAGTATTGTATTAAGTATTATTATTATATTCAAAATTTAAATCACAAAAATTTTATTATTATTAAAATTTTCCTGTTGATCCTGTAGATCATTATCTCGTTTCAACGGATTTTTCGTTTCAACGGATTTAGGTGGCCAGTCCCATAGATCCGTTGAAACGAGGTTTGACTGTATTATAAGAAGGTAAATATAAAAAGTATAATATTTAACTTTTTGGTAAACTACTATTGACGAAAATAATGTCAACCAAGCTTAATTTTTCGAACATAAATAATATATATAACGCATTTTTTTTGTTCCAAAACACTTTCTTTTTTAAATTACAAAAAAAAAACCCCCCTTTGAAATATTTTAAATGAAAAATAATGTCGCTTGACAACAACAATAAAAATTATCGTGATATTATTCTTAATAGTGATGATGATAACACGTATTTTAGTATTTCACAAACTTCTTCAATTAAGAATGATAGTAGCAATGATGATAGTGGTTATATTGATTCTTCTCGGCAAATTGGTCGAAATGGAATATTTTCCTATAGTGATAGGCAAGTTTGTGCATTATGTGTGTGATAATATCTAATACTCGCATCATATATATATATATATATAACGGATATTGTTAATTTATAAAATAGGTTTATTCCTATCAGAAACAATGGTGATTTATATGCTGATTTTCAAAGAAGAGGAGTAGTCGCATCTTCGGTAAATTCAAAACCGATTAATAGAAAAAGAAAAAATCAATATAATGCTTCCGAAGAAGATCAAGGTACAATTGTTAGAAAACAAAGGCGATCAGAAATATTTATAATCATTTATTATAATTATTATTAATAATATTTTAGAAAATGATCATCTCCGCCAAACCATTTTATATAAAACATTATTGTCTTCAGATAAAAATGATGATGACATTAACATCGATATAATTCGAAATAATAATAATCGTAGCTATAATAATAATTATAATACTTACAACAATCATAACAACAAACAACGACAACAAATTTTAATACCAATTGAAAAGTTATTCACTTTTCAATCATCGAAAAGACAAAAGGCCAATAATTTGATTGATCACCCCTATAGAAATGCATATTCGACAACCCCATTCTCTCGCGAAATCGAAGAATTATTATCGACTGTTCGTAAAGGTCGGAGGATTTTTGATCAACAACCCTATCAAATGTTAGCCTTCTGCAATGAATTGATGCTCAAAGTAATAGATAATTTATAATTGTGTGTAAAATGCGATATAAATATTTATTACAAATCATATTTTATGTCTAGGACGACTTTTATTTAAATGTGGTGGATTGGTCAATTTACAATATATTAAGTTTGGGTTTAGAAAATATGATTTATCTTTGGAATACAGCAACTAAATGCGTAAATTTTTTCGTTGGTTTCTCATGTTATACATATTATGAGCATTAATATTATTTGTTTATTTATTTATTTATTTATTTATTTATTTATTTATTTATTTATTTATTTATTTATTTATTTATTTATTTACTTATTTACTTATTTACAGATGACACAGCTATGCGCTTTGGGTTCTTTATCATCCATCACATCTCTAAAATGGATACCAAACGTAATTAATAAACCAATTAAATGCAATTGAACGCAATTGAATCAAATTAATCGAATAACCAACCTATCATTTATAGGGTTCTCAACTTGCCGTTGGTACGGTAGACGGAAAGGTACAAATTTGGGATGTTGTCACTTCAACAAAAATTCGTGATTTCACTGGACATTCTTCACGCGTTGGTATGTCAATAATTAATTGATCGTAACAATTAATTTATTAATCGATCGTCGTGATTTTATAGGGGCTCTGGCTTGGAACAATAACGTACTTAGTACTGGTGGTGCTGATCGTATAATCTATCAAAGTGATCAAAGATGCACACAGGATTTCATCCAAACGTTTCAAGGACATAAATCAGAAGTATAGATATAAATATATATATAATTGTTTCTCTATATGATAATGACATATAATAATCCGATAAAATAGATTTGCGGTCTTAAATGGAATTCAGAAGGTGACCAATTAGCTAGTGGTGGTAATGCCAATGAATTATATGTCTGGGAAAAATCTAACGATCACGAACCAGCTTTGAAATTGGAAAAGCATAAAGCGGCTGTTCGTGCCTTGTCTTGGAGTCCTCATGATCGTAATATTTTGGTGAGTGGTGGTGGTCATTTGGATAGACAAATATGTTTCTGGAATACGTTGGATGGAAGATCGTTGGGTGTTCATAATTCCAAATCTCAGGTATTAATTAATAACACAGATTTGATTTGATGAATTGTCAATATAACAATTAATTATTGTAATGTAACATAATATACATAATATACATATAAATTTATTTGTATTTTTTATTATCACTGTTAGGTTTGTAATTTACAATGGTCACCTAACGCGAATGAAATAGTTTCGACTCATGGATGGTGGAAAAATGATGTGATAGTTTGGCAATATCCATCAATGAAAAAATTGGCCACTTTGAAAGGACACACATATCGTGTCTTGTATTTTTCTCTTGCACCTGACGGAGAAGATATTGTCACGGGAGCAGGGGGTGATGATAACACTTTAAGATTCTGGAAAATTTTTAATACCCCTCGCGATAAAAGTTTAAAGAAACCCGATTCTGTATTGAAATTGGACCGACTAATTCGTTAGATTGGTGAATCGAATTGGCGAAATGGATTATTATTTATATCTATTCTGTTATTTATTGCTTATTATTATAGAATTTGTAAATTACTGTATATACTGCTGTTATATCATACTCTATAATTAACATTATTTCTTATTAATTGATTGATTAATTTATCCCCGAAATTAACCTTCATATTCGCTGAAACTCTTTAATCACAGCTTGTAAAAAAATAGAAATTCCGATTCGTGTAACCAATCGGGTTTAAAATATCTCTATTGCTATTTTTATAACTCTTATAACAAATTCAAACGACATTGTTAATACTAATGAATCAATCAGCTTTCATATTGATAGAGAGTAGGTCTCAAAAAAAAAAAAAAAACAGCATTTATTTCTCATTCAAAACCATGTTTTTTCTCCAATGTTGATTATCTTTATAAACTTAACGAGTGGTTGTGAAGATGTAAAATATTATAAGCTTTCATATGGGTATAGCTTCATGTGGATTATCCAATACATAAATAGGGAAAGTGATAATTGGTCGTAACGACATAGTATAGTTAATTTCTAAATGCGGTAATTTGGTTGATAGACTTTAGCATCAAAATTCTATTGATATTAATAACCCCAGAAGGAGGGAGAATTTTATGTATGTATGTATGATACACAGTATATGATAATTTGCATATATAATAAACTTTTTTCCATTTCCCTATCGAAATTATATATCCAGCGGGTCCAGTTAAATAATTTCTGAGCATATCTATAGCTCTAACTCTTCCAGCTTACTGGATTATAACTATTTTTATCCTATTATAGATTTATATATTAATATTTATTTCCGCCTTTTTCAATATGGTGCATACCTCTGTTTTTGCGCCTGGTTTTCTTCCAATTTTCTTAACGTTATTATCTTCATTACCTCGATTTAATCTTACTCGCCTAATAAATAAATTTTCAACAAAGAAGGGGAGAGAAAATCTCAAAAGAGCAAAAAAATAAAAAATCTAATCATTATCTTTATATTAATATAATTCAAACAAAACAGAGAAGGATTGAATGTATGTTCTTCAGGGTATGGTGAAGCAAACCAAGTATCCATTTCCCACTCGCCGAATCTAATAATTTTAATTCTGGGTGCAAATTCTTCGTTTGGGTTTTCCTTATCACAGATATTATATTGTCATTAATATTCTACTACAAGCACCTGTATTACCCTCATCGTCCACTACCCTTTTAAACCTCTACCAACATCAATCTTGATTCGTTTCCTTCCAAAAAACCTTCCAAAAAACCTTGGTTGTATATAATAAAAATAAATTTAAAAGTGTATGTATCAAACAAATAAATCACGGATGACGTAAATGTTTTATTTACTATTAAAATAAAATTTTCGCGTAATATAACACAAACTATCTATGTCTGAACATAAACAGTCAAACAGTCAATCAAGATCCTCATCGTAGTGATTGATCGATTATTTTCTTGGCATAATTAAAGTGACCGGTAGGCTGCGTACTAACTCGAAAAATTGCTTATTTTGTACATTCTATGTTCAGCCATATTCTATTCTAAATATGAAATTTTTTTTGAAATCTTTCTCAATTTTATTATTATAATTATTATATTCAAATCTTATTAAATAATTAAATATATAATCAAAAAAGAAAATATAATGGGGGTAAATGTTTTATGGTTTTTTTTTGTTTGATTATTTTATTATTCGTTCAATAAAATTTAATATAAATTATATTATTTAGGATATAGATGCAAAAATCAAGTCTATTAATGACAAAATTAGAAAAGAGGAACTAATGAGACAAGCAGCTGTAAGAGTAAAGTCTCAAACTTCCAATACAACAGTACAAACTCAATGTGAGAGCAATATTGAGAATGCTTCAAGATATATTGAATATCTAACAAAAGAAATGGAAAAATTACAATTAAAGCAAAGAAACAGTTTTTCAACAACTCCACAATCACAACGTAATTCACAAATTGATTATTATCAACAATCTCCAACAATGTCACCTCAAGTTATTAGTCATAGTCCTTATTCATATCCCATATCACAAAATCAACCAACTACTAATAGTATTCCTTATGGTCAACAACATCCTCAATGTTTACTATTATCAACTACAACTCCAAGATCTCCTTTGACTAATTTGGGTGGGATTTCATAATCAAATTATTATTATGTTTGTTTTTTTTTTTCATTTCCAAGGTTTTTTTTTCAAACAAATATAATTATTTAATATAATTTGAAGAAAAAGTATATCTTTTTAAGTATGATAAACTAATTGGAGGGAAAAAAACCGAAAATGATATATTTTTTTAATATATATTATATATATATAAAATAATAATTATAATAATTATAAAGCATAATTAGACTGATCAGATTTGTTCATTGGATATTACTTTTTACCACTACTTCTCATCATTAATTAGACCTTATTAAATCGAATACACCAATTACCACTCAAAAAGTTGCTTTAAAACTACATGAACTTCAATTCAAACTTGATGTTGAACGAAAACTTAAAGAAGGCTCGGAAAAATTGATCAATGCTGTTCATTTCCAAGACCCAAAAAATAAAAAAAGCATCGCTGAAGTTCAAGAGAAAACTTTGGAAAGTAAAGAAAAAATCTCTATACTAACAAGATCATTACAAAAATACAGACAATTATATATCGGTGAAGTAGATGACGATGAAGGTATGTTGTATTCTTTTTATTCCCCATCCTCCATTCACACTCTCCTGCTTATTTGCTCTCTCTATATTCAGAGGATGATAGTGAAAGAGCTAGTAGGAATACACCTGGAATAAGGCGACCTGTCACTGGAAAACTATCAATACGTATACTGCATGCAAGGCATATTTCACACACACCTACAACACGATCAAGTAAACATTTAGACACAACTGTCACAATCAAGATTGATGGTATGTTAAAAAACAAGACACGTGTATCACGTAATGATCGTTGGAATGAAGATTTTGAAATTCATGTTGATAAAGCCAGCGAAGTTGAAATTACACTATATGATAAACTCCATGAACATCATCAAGTACCAGTTGGTCTTTTATGGATTAAAATATCAGATATTGCTGAAGAGTTAAGAAAAAAAAGAATCGAGGCTGAGAATGGTCCAGGTTGGGTTACTGCTTCTAATGCTCAATTTGAAATGCAAGGATCACCTACCAGCACCATCAATACCACACCATTAAACAATAGCCAAAATCCAGCAGATCCATACAGTATACCTTATGTTGCAGCAAAACCTCAACAAGGAACTGAAGCTTCTGTTCTTTCCGATGGCATTGAAGCTTGGTTTGAAGTTGAACCTGCTGGTCAGATTTCACTAATGCTTAATTTCGGTAATGGTCATATGTTATGTTCATTCTCTGTGCGTGTGTACTTATAGAGAGATAATTTTAAATCCTTGAATTTAAAATAATTAATTCGTAATAGAAAAAGAAAGTGTTAATAAGAGACCACTAGAACTTGGTCGTCAAGGCGCACTTCGTAAACGAAAAGGTGATATACTTGAACAAAATGGACATAAATTTATTCAAAAAATATTCTATCAAGTCATGAAATGTGCTTATTGTGAAGAATTATTTGTTAACGAGGGGTTTCAATGCGATGGTATTTATTTAAAATAAATAAATACAAATACAAAATTTTATTTTATTTTATTTTTGAAACAATATCCTAAAGAAATTATTTTTATATAACTAGATTGTAAATTAACATGTCACAAAAGATGTTATACAAAGATTGTTACAAAATGTATTGCAAAATCAAATGCAGAGATGGTAACCAAATCTATGTTATTGTTATATATTATGACTATTTATTATAAAATTAATAAAATTAACTTTCCTTCTTAATGTTAATCTCATTAATAATTACAAGGATTCTGATTACAAACAACTTAGTCATCGGATTCCACATCGATTTGATAATCTTACCAATATTTATGCAAATTGGTGTTGTCATTGTGGTTACATATTACCAATAGGAAAAAAAGGATCTAAAAGATGTTCTGGTAAATATTAAATATATAAACATATAATAACTAATACATTAATACATTATTACATTAATCAATTAATTAGAATGTACTATTACCTGCCATGCAAAATGCGCGCATCTTGTGCCTGATTTTTGTGGAATGTCAATGAGACTTGCAAGTGAAATGATTGATCAGATTAATGCAAAATTTGCCAGAGATAACATCGCTAATCGTCCTTCCTCCAACGAGAACCTATTAACTACACAAAAACCATCTTCACCAACACAATTGCAACAAACATATCATTCTTTTCCTCAAACACAACAATATCCACAGGAGAAGCAACAGCAATTACAACAACCATCTCCACCACAATCACAGCAATATCAACAGCAGCAACCACCCCCACCACCACCACCACCCCAATTATACACACAAATTGCTCAATCTAATGATGATTCCATTAATCATTATAGTAATAATAGTAGCAGTAGTGGCAGTGACAGTGACAGTAGTAATAGTAGTAATAGTAATAATAATAGCCCTATTGCACCATTACCATTACAGATACAGAAACCACCACAAACGCAAAAACCACCACCTTCTCCAACTTCTCCACAACAACAACCATCACCAACACCTATAGTAAGTTGATTAATCAATTAATTATTAATATATTAATCCATAATTGGTTTATACTTAATAATAAATAATAATAATAATAATAATAATAATAATAATAATAATAATAATAATAATAATAATAATAATAATAATCATTATTATCATCATGATCGGTTTTCTAGCCAAAAGCTTCTTCTACCCATCAACAACCACAAATTGATAAAGTTGAACCAGTTGTTGTTCATAAAACTCCTAAAATTGGTTTAGATGATTTTACTTTTATTTCAGTATTAGGTAAAGGAAATTTTGGTAAAGTGATGCTTGCTGAAGAAAAAACCACAAAAAAACTTTATGCTATAAAAGTTTTAAAGAAAGAATTCATTATTGAAAATGACGAAGTTGAAAGGTATTAATTGATTTACTAATTTATTAATTTGGTTTGTTTTAATAAAAAATAACATATTTTATAGTATTTATAAATCAATTAACTTGTTGATTAATTAATTAACTAACAAACTAATTAATTGATAAAGTACACGATCTGAAAAAAGAGTCTTCCAAACTGCTAATCGCGAAAGGCATCCATTTTTACTTGGTCTTCATTCTTGCTTCCAAACAGAAACTAGAATTTATTTCGTAATGGAGTATGTTAGTGGTGGTGATTTGATGTTACACATCCAGAGAGAACAATTTACATATAGAAGAGCTCAGTATGTTATCCTTTATATTCTTTTTTATAATCATTTTTGTAAATTAATAATAATCGTTGTTCTTTTTTTTGCTAGATTTTATGCAGCCGAAGTATTGCTTGCATTAGAATATTTGCATAAACATGGTATTATATACAGGGATTTAAAACTTGATAATATACTTCTTACATTAGATGGACATATTAAAATTGCAGATTATGGTCTTTGCAAAGAAGAGATGTGGTTTGGTTGTACTACTAATACATTTTGTGGTACACCAGAATTTATGGCACCCGAGGTAAATAAGCGAATCTATAAATATTAATAAATAAATATACATCATATTAATTAATGCAATATAATGTTATATGTTGATAGATTCTTTTGGAAAAAAGATACGGTAGAGCAGTTGATTGGTGGGCATTTGGTGTTTTGATATATGAAATGCTTTTGGGACAATCACCATTTCGTGGTGATGATGAAGATGAAATTTTTGATGCAATTCTAGAAGATGAAATTTTATATCCAATCAACATGTCTAGAGATTCTGTTTCCATATTACAAAAAGTAATTAATTTTATTTGGCAAAGCAAAATGATAATATTTTGCTTATTATTAATATTTTAATTATTAACTTATTTATTATACATTACGTTATTATTATTAGTTGCTAACTCGTGAACCAGAGAAGCGTCTTGGGACTTCTATAGCTGATGCAGAAGAAATTAAAAAACACCCATTCTTTAAAGGTGTAAATTGGAATGATATGCTTGCAAAGAAAGTGCCGCCGCCATTCTATCCCACAATTGTAAGTTAATCTTTAATATTTGATTGATTTTTATTATAATTTTTTTTTTTTTAAAAATAATTTTATTCTCTGATGTTGTATATAGTCATGTCCAACTGATACTTCAAATTTTGACGAAGAATTCACGAAAGAAGTACCAGTACTTACACCTGTTCAGACACAATTAGGCTCTGAGGAACAAGAAGAATTTCGTGGATTTTCTTATATTTCTAATTGGATTGCTAATCCAGAAAATTAATTGATTGACTGATTGAATATTTTATTGGTAGATATTATTATTATTATTATTTACTACTAATACTAAAATCGGGATTATGTTTTATTATTAATTACTATGTTAGTAACAGTAGTTCACACATTCATGCATTCATTTTTTTCAATCCATTTAATTTTGAATTTATATTTATTTATTTACCATAATGATTAGCATTTCAGTTTGCACTTGTATTATTGTTTTATATTTAAATATCTATGGAGAGTGTAAGGGTATTGCTTCGTAATATAAATGTAATTAATAAAAGTTGTTTTTTACAACATCCAAAAATCTCGTGCCACATAAGTATAATGAATACCCGGGCTATCTCTATAATAAAATTTGATTGATTTTTATTTTATAATTTAATATATAATGGAAGAAGAGTATGAAAGTGTATTATTGGTGATTCGCGAATGTTATGGCAAGTATTCAAAGCATTCAATTTTACTATGAAGTTGGAATTTCTGTAGTAAAACCATTTGAATTAAGATATTTTTTCGATTAGTTTATAAACTTCCAGCAAGAACTTCAAGTAGAGAATACAAGTAAATAATTAATAATAAGACTAAAATAAATAAATAAATAAATAATTAATTAATTAATTAATTAATAAAATAAAATAGAGCATCAGATTGGGGAGATATGGAAGCATATCTGTGGAAAGGTAGATTAAGAATTATTTCAAAAGGAGAGAAATGTTTTATCAGGTTGGAAGATGGAGGAACTGGTATGTTGGACATTAGTAGATGTTTTATATTATATAGACAGGCAAAGTTAGACAATTAATTATGTATATATTAATACTAGTATGAATATACATATAAATATACAAATAATTAAAGGTGAATTATTTGCGCAGTCTCCATATAATCCAGATAAGAATTCGGTCGAGTCAGTTAGAGATTCGAGTAGATACTTTGTATTAAGAGTTGAGGATGATGATGGTAAAATATTTAAATATAAATTTTTTTTGAAAAAGAAACATTTAATTTTAATTTTTCTAATATATTAATTAATCTAGGTAGACATGCATTTATAGGAATGGGATTTAGAGAACGTACTGAAGCTTTTGATTTCCAAGTAGCATTACAAGATCATATCAAGTATTTTGATTAATTAACATATAAGATCTTCATATACATATTTATAATATATAATTTATATAATGTATAATCATTCTAGACATGTTAAAATTGAAAAAGAATCAGCAGAAAAGTCCAAACAAATCAATTTGGAGCCAAAAAAGAATTTTAGTTTGAAAGAAGGTGAAACAATTTCCATAAATATTGGTAACGTAAGTTATCAAATACTATTTTTGACTATTTTATTTTGGAATAATGTAATAAATAATAAACATTTTGAATTATTTATTATAGAATAAGAATAATATTAAAAAATCACAATTTTTCAATAATAATAATAGTACTAGTAATAATTCTGGGGAAGCTGTTAACGTTAATGTTAGTGGCAATAATGGTGCTAGTTTTGGTAAGATATTTAAATAATTTATTATTATTATTATTATTATTATTATTATTATTATTATTATTATTATTATTATTATTTTATTATTATTATTATACTACTAATAGTATTTCACTATATATATATATATATTATGAATAAAAGGTTTACCAATATTGCCACCACCACCGTCACCATTAGCAATAAATCAACAAACAATAATAACAAGTTCTGCTGCTGCTGCTGCTGCTACTACTACTAGCCCATCCGAAGGTTATGGAGATTTTGGAGATTTTGTTGATTCTTCAACAAATTAAATAAATAAATAAATAAATGATTGTATTTTTTTGTAAATTTATTATTTTACGTGATATATATATATTTTTTTATATTTATATTTATAAATAAAAAGATGAATTGAATTGAATATTTAAATATTTTTCATATATATATTATACAGTTTTGCGATCCGTAAATACTCTAACAATACTTCCCAACCCTGCCACTTCTGTGAGCTACAATAATAACAATTAATGTCAGTAACAATTACTTGCATCAATGATGATGATAATATCATACACATAATATATTATTATTATCAACTACCTTTTCGTGCCAATTCAATAATACAGCAGAATTATATGATTTGGGTGATGACATACCACGATAAATATATTTCATCAATACATCTTGTTGTTCGGCATTTAAAGATTCCACCAATGATGGGACATCTGAAGCTTTAGTTGAAATCAACACTTCCATCACAATAGTTGTATTTTTATCCTACACATTCATATATTATTTATGGGATTATTATAATAAATATAAATATTTATGTAATATAAATTATTCTAATAAAACAAAATACCTTTGCTTCAGTTGTGTGTAAACCGTATGGTGGATTTTCAATTGCAGTAATCAATGCTCCTAATGTATCACCTCTATATTTCATAAAAAATACATCAAATAGATTATGTTTTTAAATTAAAAAATATAATAATTAAATGAACAAATAAATACCTTAGTGATAAGTTTCTAACATCAGTACCTTTACTTTGAACATTTTTTAAAGCTGTTTGTGAATCTATTTCATTTCCATCTGAAAAGGTAAAAAGTTCTTCCTGAAGTAATTGTTCTTCATCTAACGCGTCAACATCAACATTTCTAAATGACATCTTTCTTGGATTGAAATAACAGATTCTAAAAAATAAAATTCTATTCGTACGACGTTCTTTTGCCTTTTTTGCTATCACTGTTACATTTCCCGATTTTCTTATTATATATTATTATTAGTTATTTATTATTTCTGACTCGTGAAAATCTATCACTAATATTAAGCTATAACAAACTAATGTAAATTTTGTTTTTGTTATAAAAAAAAAAACTTCCTTTCAGGTAGTATATCAACCATTGCATATTTATGCCAATTCAATGTAGAGCTGGTTTTCCCAAATGTTCTTTGATAAAAGAACTAAATTTTGTATTCTAAATTCTTTGATTTATATTAAGTATTAATATGACTTCTGATACCGGATCTTTGTTGAAATACTTTCCGGTTCATCTTTCAACTATATTTGTTATTAACAGTCGCGGGAAATTGGTCACTTTCAGAGGGTCAATTGTCACTCATATAGTGCAAGTCACCTAGTCGCCGAACTTTTTATTGGCCTTTCATTCCTCCAAAAAAGGAAATAAAATTTCATTTTTGTTGATAGTCACGTTACCATTGCCGCGAGTAACCCAAAAATTAGAAGCTCTTAATATCGTCGATCTTTTATATCATGTGAATTATCCAAATGCCTAACTCGTACATAGCTTCTTATAACAATGAATGTTCTTTTAAAAAATATAACAGATAAGTTCATTCATTTCGAATATACTATTGCATTGATCAAAGAAGTGCGCTAAGCATATAAATAGACATGCTATAACACCAAATTTATTATGAAAATACACTTTGGATATTCAAAATTAATGTCAATATTTTTATTTTAAAATTTAACTAGATAACAAACAAATGGCGGCACCATCACAACCAAATGTCTATCTTGCACTAATCAAAGAAATGCGCAAATGATGTAATTATTCATATGATAGACTATTTGTGCGGCCAAATATTGTTATAGCCTAATTTATTACTATAAAACATATAAATAGACCCACTTGGTACCAAAAATATATTTCGTGGAAATACGTTTACACTTGTGATACATACGCATTTATGTAGGGTTTTCTATTCGTAATAGCAATACAAATTCTTGTTCGAATTAAAAATTATTTCGTTTTATTCGAATTATTCAAAATATAATTCTTTAACAAGATAATAATATAACTACTACTATGCTTGCTAGTACTATCTATGACTTAAGAAAAGTAAAGAAAAATATCAGCTACTAATATTTATTATTCGAATAAACTTTCATAACGAATAATTCGAATAATTCGAACAAACCCTATTCCAATGTTTTTATTTTAAATCTTAACTAGATGACAAATGGTATCACTACAACCAGTTATCTTGCATTGATCAAGAAATGTGCAAATGATGCAATTTATATTAAAAATCAAGAATTGAAATTTTATTTTAGAAAATAAGAATTTTTAAAGGTAAGTAAAAATAAAAATAAAACATTGAACAACCAATTAATTAATATTTTCAGTAAATCATTTTTCTATTAATTTATTCATAATAATAATGCTAATTATAATAAGTAATAGCAATAATTGGCTCAGACAGGTTTTTACTTCTAAAACGTAACTGTAGGGTCTTTAAAGTTGATATCATTTAGTATTTTCTTTTTTGCTTTCTTTCGAATACGAATAAGAAGAGAAGTGTCAAACCTTTTACCTTGTTCATTATCTCCAACTGTCATCATCATCATCATCATCATCATCATCATCATCATCATCATCATTATTCGAATTCGAATTATTCGTTTTATTTAAATTGCTAGTTTACTCGTTTTATAAAATATAGGTCTTATTTCTTTAACAAGATAATACAGTATATACAATAATTGCATGCTCCCTATCTAAAATATATAGAAAAATTAAATGATTTAAAACAATAAAATAATAATAGTAGTCACATAATAATAATAATATAAATAATATAATAATAATAACCAAATTGATTGTTGCGTGATGATTCTTCTAAAAAAAAGTGATTAATAATTAATAGTATAATTATTATTACAAAAAATATATCAACTAGAATCTTTGATGTTGAATTTTCTACGTGTGAAAATTTCGTTATTAGAAACAAAACAATCTCAATGAAATTGATTAGATCAAAAAAAAATTTTATTTTCTTATTATGATTCTTAAAATGCCAAAAAACGAAGCTGAGCAAGGAAAAAGTTTGGGTCTTAGAATAGGTGATAGTACTGTTGCAAAAATTTACAAGACATTTAATATTCCAAATACTACAGTTTATGACAGAATCAAGCATTATGAGAATGCGCAAAGCCTAAAAGTAACCAAGAAGTGATCGCCTAAAGATCAAAACGCTTTAACAAAAATTGCATCAAAAGAAAACCATGGTTCTTTGAAGAGATTCAAAAAAAATTTGTCAACAAGAATGATTTGCACGAGCTTGGAATTTTTTCCAGAGTTGCTGTAATAAGACCTTATTATTAGAACAACAAAAAGATCAAATGAAGTGACGTATTGATGAAAGAAATTGATCAGTGAAACAGTCATTTGAAGCTTACAAGTGAGCTCGAGTTTGACGAAAAAACGGTGAACATTACAAAACTGACCTTCTGTTAATCATGGTGGTAGTATAATGGCATGGGTCATAATAACAAGAAGACTGACGAACACATTACCAGCCCTTTGATGAAAGGAAAATCATCACTTAAGTTTAAACAGCTATAAATAGATTAATTAAACAAACAATTAAAATTACATCAGCAAACAAAACAATAAAATAATCAATCGACAAAGAAAAAAGAAGATAACCGAAAATAATAATGATTAATTAATTAACTGCTTATTAGAAAAAGATGAGAAAATAAAATTAGAACAAGTTTTTCAATTGAGCCACATAACAATTTGTCACCGCTCATTTCCTTAATATTAATATTAAATATAATGTTCCGGAGGCCCAAGTGGAGACTCAACCACTTGGATGACAAGGCGTTGGAACTCTTGTCCAGAAGGCTCAGATTAAAATGCAAAAATCAAGGGTTTATTTTTCAACATAGGATCTTTAAGTTTTTTTCATTTCCACATGGTCTTAGTCTCTTTCTTTAAGGGATAATTGATGCTTTGGTAATGCAATTTATATATTTAACGATCCTTTTGCAAATTTAAAATAAAAACCATTAAAA
This sequence comes from Entrophospora candida, assembly GCA_910592215.1. Taxonomy (NCBI): domain Eukaryota; kingdom Fungi; phylum Glomeromycota; class Glomeromycetes; order Entrophosporales; family Entrophosporaceae; genus Entrophospora; species Entrophospora candida. Next base: position 15,090 of record CAJVPN010000118.1, read on the forward strand.
AGAACCATGGGAGGCAGGGGGGAAAGAATACGGGTTTCCCTGATTATTTTAAGAAGTTTTGAGCAACATCACAAATTATGATTGGGGGCTATACCTTTTAGTCTCTTAACTTAGACAAACACCAACAGATGATGCTCCTACATTGATCCCGACGATCCAATGAAAGGAAAATAATGAAAACTTGGCAAAGAAGAAAAAAAAAAAAAAAATAGAAACAACCCATATTTCTTATATGAAGGATATTGAATAGTGATGAAAAATTAACATTTATCATAATGGTGTTAATATCACCACCACATTACAATTGTGGCGTTTCAACACACTTAGTACCACCAAAGTTATTTTGTTCGTTTTGTTGCATATATGATCGATTTCCGAGTTGTACAAAATTGACGATAAAATTTTAGTTACTACTGTAAAGATTACAACTATAAAAATTTTTTTTACTTTGTGGGAAAATATAATAATAGCGGTAGTGATTCAGTTTACCGTATAATGCATGTATCGTGTTAATGTTTATTTGCGATCACATAATCAATAATATTAATAATATTAGAGTGCTACTTTTTAAAAAAAGGATAAAACCAGAATTTTTGATTTTTTTATTAATAAAATAAATAAAATAATAAGTATTATAAGATATAAAAAAAATAGTCTTAAAAAAATATACAATAAATAATCATATACAATATTAAAAAATCATAACAATTAAAAAAATTACAAAAAAATTTTATTTATAATTATAGTCGCAAATATAAGATAATATAAATAAATATTTGATGTTAAACATTTATCTTGTTAAAGTCCTGAGTAAAGAAATTGGTGCTTGGAGACTCTTTCTGGCATTTGATGAGAAACTGGTTCCACCTGTTGGGGAGGCAGGACGACTTCTAGACTTTTCTGGTTTCTGTTTAACCACGAGAACTGAACATTCGCAATTTCGAACAACATATTCAGATACACTCCCCAAAAGATTTCTAGAATAAAATTTATTGAGAATTGGAATGTTTTTGGAATGTAATTAATTAAATTTATTTCTAAAATAATATATATTACCTCTTCAATACTCCAAGACCTCTAGTACCGACTATTACTAAATCTACGTGAGCATTTTCAGCAAGTTTAATTAATTGAACCTTTGGATCACCTTTCAAAATATAATAATTCGAAGTAACCTATAATGATAAATATTATATAAAATTATTACGAGCATCATTAATCATAATCATAATCACAATCTATCACACACTTACTCCTTTTGATGATAACTCTTCAGTTAAAGGTTTCAAGAATTCAGATGCTTCGGAATGATTTGAAAGTGATAAACGTCTATTCGTTTTCATATTTTCTATGTGTAAAAATTAAATAATAAAATGATGAGTACATGTCACATTTATGTTGTACCAAAATCTAAACAAAAAGATCGGGATTATTCCATAATTCGAATGACAATCATTGCAAAGTAACAGTAGAAGAATAGGAAGAAGGAGGAGGAGAAAGAAGGAGAGGGAAAATATGTAACATGTAGTATGATAGCTAGAAGATTAATTACCTGCGTTTTGAGCTCTAGATGTATGTGCTAACAGCCAAGCAGATTGTTCTTCATCGACAACTGTGGCAAGAGATACGTGGTCTTTATTAGCTATAAAGATATTTTCCGTGGCATATTGAAATACTGCCTAATTATCCAAATTTTAAATAAAAAACTAATAAGAATTATAATATTCAAATCTATAAAGGTATTTCACACACACAAATATTAGCTGACCTTGCTATACTCTGAATTGTCGTAAGCCAAAAGAATCTTACGTCTCAAGTGAAGTTCAAGAGGTTGTTCTGGAGTGTTAACTGGCATTTTCGTTAATTAATTATTTTAAAGTATAAAGTTGATAATTTAATTTATTAATTATTAATTAATATTATTATTATTAATTTTTGAAAAATTAAAAATTTTTTTTTGGGGAAAAAAAAAAGAAAAAAAAAAAGGAGGGATATTTAAATATAAAAGAACAATTGTAATTTTAGGCATTACATTATCAGATTATACTATTTGGTTAACTTTATTTCCTAATTAGTAATATTTAGTTTGTTCAGGTGGATTGTTCGAAAGGCATCTACCTTGACAACAACATGAAATCTATTAATATTATGGTTTGACAATAGTGATAGGACATGACAGATTTTTTAAATCATTTGTTGTCATCGCCTTTTTTTTACATGCAATTTATTTATTTTTTATTTTTGTATGTATGATATAATAATAAATTTTTTAATTAATCTCATCATACATCATTTCACAAATTTCACAAATCATCCATTAATCAACGGAAATAATTCTGGTGATCCGTTCCGACAGTTTAACCAATTAATACAAAATAAATATTAATTAATCAATTTATAGTTAGTATAAGCTATTCCGTAATCATCCCACTTTTTCAAGATTATAATTTAAATATTTTTGTTTAAATCTTTTTATAGTATTAGAAAAATACAAAAATTTCTTGTTTTCTCCATTTTAATTTGTGTAATATCTAATATGTTATGTTTGTATTTGTATATGTTTATTGATTCAGAGATGAAATTTCCCAAAAAAATCTTATTATTTGATGATTTTTTGCTTAGGATTAGTAATTGTATGAACACACACATGCACACATATGTGATCATAAACAATGTTCCATGAATTTGAAAAAATTAATCTAAATCAAAAAAAATTACCTATATATTTATTTACATGTAACTTGAAAAATAAAATGATTGAAAATTCGTATTTTCTCTTGCAGCAGGAACATTAATTTAATAACCATCTTATCTTACATACTTCTTACATACATACATGCACCTACCTACCTATCTATACATCTTTATTTATAATCCTTCATACCTTAAAGTAAATCTAAATTTCAATCCTGATCTAAATCTAAAATGAAATCTTCCACCACCCCAATATCAACATCAACATCTTTTTCTAATCGTACAACAAATATTATACGTCTTTTTTAATCCAGTTAATAAATTCAAACCATGTCAACAAATTACTAATAGTAATCAGAATACTTCAATTTATCCTGACGATTTAACTACTAATATCCTACAAAATGATAATATTATTTATCGAAAAATTTGTCCTAAATTATTATAAACGAATTTCGATGAAGCTTTGCGTCAATGAAATAGGTCGTATTTGGAAACAAAAGGAAACTCATGGAAAATCCGCTGTTGTTAAAGCCGACATCAACATGAGTCATAACGAGACGAGTAAGGATACTAAAATTCTAGAAATTGAACCGTCGTAGTTTCTATAAATGTTAATAATAATAATAATAATAATAATGTTAATGATGATGATGTTAATAATAATAATAATGATCATCGACATCATCAACAACGTATTTTGGAAACCTCGATAACATCAATTCCACAACTAGTGTATAAAATTCGCCGTGTAACTAGTACAAATTTAGAAGCCATTTTACAAATTTAGAAACTATCTGCAGAATTATATTAGTGTATGACGTTACACCCGGGAATCGCGGATCATCACAGCAAAACAACAAGATTTTATAATTAGATCCCAAATAGAAACATTGGCTTTACACCAGAATTTCTAAATTATCATTACTATTTAATCACAATCCGATCATTTAGTCGAGAACTTTATAGAATACTAATACTAATATCATTTTTTTTTTAAAATAATGATGGTTCCAATAATAGCAATAATAATATATATACTGCTAATAACATTGGTGACGATGTTATTAACCAATTAAGATCAAGATTTTCAAAATATTTATAAAATAATTCCGTTCGTTATAAAGAAAACTTTTTTATGACGGAGAAATTTGCCACCATTACTATCGCTTTGCTGCTTTCATTGCCGTTGCCGTTACTATTAATATTTAATATTAAGCCTATCTATCAGTTATGCATGTATGTCTCATATGCTTTATGGCGTCTCGATTAATTAAAATTTCTCTGGCGTAAATAAATAAAGTGGCTAATGTTATAATTTAGGATTAATTAAAATTTTAAAAATTCTAAAATTTTTTCCAAAAATTAAAAAAGGAATATAAAAATATAAAAGATAAAGAATTATAATCATAATTAACATTTTTTATTCTAACACTGGGCAAACAGCGGTGCACACCGATTTTCCGGAGGTTGATAACTATTAGTGGTCAGTGTAATGTAATGTACCTTCCATATATGCACCATGCAATCAATATATACTAATACTAATTAATAAATAATATATTAATTACAACGTGTTGATGATTATATATGAGAGTCTTTTTACTAATTGGAAAAACTTCATATGTTAATTTTAATACTGATACTAAATAAATAAATGACAAACAAGCTTTTGAACAAGCTTTTAACAAAACCAATAGCTTACTACAAACTTTATCGAAACTGTCGGCAAACCTTTTTAAAAAGAAACTATTTCATAAGACTATTTTTTTAATTTTTACCATTCATTCATTCATTCATTTATTTAAATAGATATATATATATATAATCTTACTTTTTTCAAAATAATCTTTTTCAACAAATTTAATTTACCAATAATAATATGTGTCATAACAACAACATTAATAATAAAATCAACAGCAATAACAACAATGTAAGTGGATATATAATAGATCAAAGGTTAATGGGCTCCTTGAATCGCTTCGAAGAGAAAGTTGAAGTAAAGAACGAAGTAATGAATGAAGTAAAAAAAGAAGGGAAAGAAATCGAAACATTAATAACTTTTGAAGATAATGATAACAACATCAACAGAAACAGCCACAGCAATAGTAATGATGTAAACAATCAATCTTTAAATATTAAAAATATCAAATATCAAAATATCGACGATCTTAAATATTAATATAAATTACTTTTATATATTTTATAGTCAAAGGTTGAACATATAATAGAGAAATTGAGAGATGAATTGAAACAAACAAAAGAATTAGTGGCCGATCTTGAATCAAGATTAGAATTGTAATTATATCTATTTTTATTTTTATTTTTATTTTCATTTTTATTTAGTTCGTAATAATAATTATTAACATGTATAATATAAATATTATTTGCATCATAGAACCGAGCATACAAGTCACTTGATTGTTAATGAATTAAGAACTTTAATATCAGAGTAAATATTGTTTATTATATTATCCATGAAATATTTTGTAAACATTTAATTTAATCAATTAATTAACCAATTTATTTATTTATTTATTTATTTATTCAACATAGATCAGACAATAATACAACTACATCAACATCGACCAATGATACTAACACATCCAACGCTACTACATTGTTCACTAATACTGCTTCAACTGTAACTGCTGTTGAAGAAGATAATGATGGACAAGAGGAGAATGTCGAGGATTTACAAGATAAGCTCTATGATCAATTTCATGATCATTTGCAAATACCATTATCAACATCTTCAACATCTTCTCCTTCGTCTTCTCCTTCCCCTTTGAAATCATCACCATCAATAACATCTGACAGCGATGATACAACAAATGATTCATTTAATAGGATATGTAATGTACTACAAAATCTAATAGACGAAGCACAAGTAGCATTACATGAACAACAAAAAAATAGCAATATCAAGATTATTGTTAATCAAACTAATAATAATAATGATAATATTTGTAATAACAATAATAACAATAATAATAATAATAGTAACAACATTAATAATAATAATAACAACATTAATAATAATAATAGCATTAATAATAATAGTAATAGTAATAAGTTTGGGATATCGTCGTCACCGTCAAATTGCAGGCCAAGAGCTTCAAGTTGGAGTTCAAGTTGGAGCTCTAGTTGGAATTCAAGTGTTGTTGTAGGCAATTGGTTAATGAATCAATACAATCATTCAAATTACAACAACAACTACAATTATTATTCTAATGATAATAGTTATTCTTCACTATATTGTGAATGTAATAATAACGAGAATAGTGAGAAATGTTGGTTTTGTTTAGAAACCAATAGTACAATAGAATCTTTAAATTCTATTACTCCAAAATCTTCTAGATGTAACTCAATATCTCAAAAATACAACAGTAACACTAATTATAATAATAATAACAGTAACATCAATAGTAATAACTTGATGGTTCCTTCTTCTTCAATATCTAAAGATCAACAACAACAAAAGAATTTAATAAAAATACAAAAAAAATATAAGAAAATATTGGAAAAAAAATCAAATTATAATAAAAGTTGTGATAATATTGAATTAGAATTACAAAAATTAATCAATACAGCTTTATCAACAACTACAACCAACAATGCGATTCATAATCAACATATGATTATAGATAATAAAGGTGAAGAAGGTGAATGTGGAGACAACAAAGATGGTCGATTTTTTAAAAATAAATCATTAAAATGGAAAAAAAGAATTTTAGATTATTTAAAATCTCTAAACAACAATTACAACAATATGAATGCGGGAGAAGGAAAAGGAGAAGATAACGACGAATGTAAGGATGATGTTGCAAAATCTTCGACTTCATCGTCAAAATCTTCTCCTTCCTCTTCCTCAACTTCATTTTTAAACATTTTTAATGTGAATAATTTAATTTATAATTATTATTATGACACTAACAAGATTATAATCACTGACTCAAACACAAACTCAAATCCAAACTCAAACTCAAAATTAAGCAACAATTTTTCATCATCGGAAATTAAATCATCTGAAAATATACCAGATCAATCATCATCACTATCACAAAGTACAAACAATCCACTAATAAAAAATTTAATGAATTTATCAGCAATGATAGGAATATTTGTATTAGGCATGAAAAGAACAATTGATAATCAAATTGCTCATAATAAATCAATGTTATATAGGAAATCGCATTTATTAAGAAATGCTATCATAATAATAACTACTAGTAGTAGTAATAGAGGAAGAAGTATGAGCAGAAGAATTACAATTCGTAGGAAGTATAATTATTATTTATCAATTAAATTAGCAAAATATTTTACGATTTTATTGGTTGGTTGGTTATTTGGAAGAATTGGTAGTGGTAAAAAGTTACAACAGAATACTAATAATAATGATGATGCGAGAGAAAATAATAACAATAACATTATTTACAATGATGTTGACGTTGACGGTGGAGGTAATATTAATTGTGATGGTGAACTGAAACCTAAATACATGCACAAATCTTACCTTAATCCCAACAATCTCAATGTCCGTGACATTGATGATATGTAATTTATTTATTGTATTATAATTACAATTTATATATTTTTCTTTTGTAATATAATTAATAAAATAATTTTTTTAACAGTCTTTATTATCAGGTTTTTTTAATTAGTGTCCCCTACTAAAATAAATTAGCAATAGTTATACATGAATGTATGTATATTTTACGGTAGGTCATGCATGTGTAAATTTCTCAAGTGGTATAATTATATGTACTTATTAATTAGTACGCAATGCTAACTTTGCACAAATTTTTTTTATAAGATGATAAATGTAGCCATAATATTGATTCATACATATTAGTATCATATTCTAACCGTGTCTCGCTCAAAATAACGTTCTTATAAGATATACGTGTATTTATGTTGACAAAATTTCGTGTTTATATTCATATCAAGAAGGGTGCCAATCCCTGATGGTTTAATAATCACTCACTTTTGGAATACAATGTAACTTCAAAGCTTCGCGAACATAGAATAGTTATTATATCGATCTTTGTGTAAAACCAACCATTATTCGCAGTGAAGGATACTCTTTTCAATTCACTCTAAATAATGCCTAATTCATTTTTTAGGGAGAATAATATTATAATCAAAGATGATGGATGCTCGTATTCGTATTTGTGCATCTAATAAACTGAGCAAATTTTTCAAGCCATACAAATTTATTTATCTCAATAAAGATTTATGCTCATTCATGTATTGAATTATCTAAATCTTTGATTATTATGTTTTTATGAAAAGTTCATTTATATTGTAAGCATTTTTTTGTATCCACAGAAAATTAATTAAAAAATTATATCACGGCCTGTTTTTTTTTTTTTTTTGAACTGTATATCAACTATTAACATATTTAATCTGAAATTGAATTAAGCCTCTAAAATATTTTTGTTCGTGATGTTTTTTGCTGCAAAATACATAGAATTTTAACAAAAAAGTTTGGATCATTTATGTGTGTATTTGCTAAAAAAAAATAAAATTTTAAAATAATATATAGGTAAATACGTATATTTTAAACGGCTTAGCCTGCTAAAGATGATAAAAAAATTTTTTCTTAACATTCATTTTACGTCTGGAATTTTAGTGCAGAATTTAGTGACATAGACACTTAGTTGAGAAGAGTTCATCTGCATTACTTGGAATGAATAATAAGAGAAAAAACATACATTTGCTCAAAAAAATTTTTTTTACAATACTCGTAGCAGGATAAACGATAATAATAAAGAAAGCAATCGTAATATATAGAGTTTCTATAATACAATTATTATTATTATTGTTCGAATTGTTCTTGTTCGTTTTCAGTTGTCTGAACTATTCGCACTATTCGTTTATTCATTAGTTTTATTTGTTTTATTCGAATAAACTTTCAATGTAATTCGGATACTCGAATTCATATCCAATAAAACAAATAATGTGAATAGAAACCTAGTATCACTAGCAATAGTGAACCATTAAATAGTAATAATGGTGACTAATTAGGAGATAGTAAATAATAGTAATAGTAATAATAATAATAATAATAATAATAATAATAATAATAATAACAACGATAATAATGATACTGGCAAGCTTAGTACCATATGAAAAGTTTTTTCATCAACAAATCAAGGGGGATAAGGGCTGGCAAAAGGACATTTACTGGGATTTAAAAAATAATAAAAACAACCAATTTTTAATGAATTCATAAAAAGTATGTCTAGTAAATTATCTGATCCAAATTCTTAGCCGGCTTAGAATTGTTTGGCTTAGCCGACTAAGGGTTTTCTCCTTCCCTCGCCTCTTCTTACGATATTTCAATTGGTTATCCTTCTCCTGCTCTTATTTTATCAGACGAGCAAAGCATGATATACAATTTGATAATTAATAAAAATGATAATACGGAATGCGATAATGTTTATTATTAACATTAATATTAATAATAACAATAATGTATTTCCGTGTGATTTCCGTATTAGTATGTTGGTATGTTTATGGTTGACAAATAAAATGCATTGTAAAAAAAATGCCATTTTTATCAGTTACTTAATAATATTCCAGAGCTATAAAATCTTATTCACACATTCCGTTTTAATTCCACATTTACAAATGTCCATATATTAATATAAATGACATCACGGAAAAAATCCGGATTTCTTACTCAACTGATTGCTGTTTTTATGAAATAAACTGAACTTTTATGGAGTGATAAACATGACTATAATGGAAATATTCTGGAGTGGCATTTTTTACAAGGCGGATTAGAGATATGAATAGAAACACTACTTGTAGAGAGATAAATTTTAATAGGGGCAGATAAAAAACATTGGTTTATCATGTGTATTTATTCATTTTATCAAAGCATATCTTAATTACTGTATAATATTTTTATCCCTACAGGGATAAACAAATAATCAATCCAATTGTCAAATAAATGAATAATAAATTTCAATTGTCAATTGATTAATTAAATGCATAATGCTTTTCTTTAGTTTTTAGTAATAAACAAATAATCAATTCAATTGTCATTTAATTAAATGCACATTTTATTTTTAGTAATAAATAAACCAACGATCCAAAAAAAACAAGATAAAGCATTTTTTAGCTAATAACAATAAACAATTCAATTGCTGCTTAATTAATAATAAAATGATGCTTTTCTTATAAAAAGTAAATAAATGATGTGATTTTTTCAATCTTTTCAAAAAAAAAATTCTTCGATTTCCTTCCAATTTCCTTTGGCAAATAATAACAATATCATAATCCATTATAAGAAATCAAAAGAACATTTTAAACCAAAAAAACAACTTTGTTTCTCAACCATTTTTTTTTTCATGATTAGAATTTTGTCAATTCTGGTTTATCATTTCAATGTTAATACATACAAGCAAACGAAAGGCTCCCAGTGATGACAAAGTAGAGATTCTTGCAAAAAAATGCAAAAATATTAATATAGAAACAGATATACCATATTAATATGCAGAATCTTCTAAAAATGCAGCTAAAAGAAAAGCAAATGAGGACATAAACAAAGAACAACAACAAAAAAACCAAGTAAATATTTACCATTTATCTGCCTTTATTTTTTTAGGAATATCACTTAATATATTTTTTTAAATATCTAGAACGTCCTTGTCCAACTTGTAAGGGGACTGATCATTCATGTTCTTCAAGCAACCGTTGTAAATTTAAAGATAAAGATCTTGAGCCTGCAATCCAAAGCACTAACCAAACAGCACTTTATCACATGACCTTGGTGATCAATTTCCTTTTAACACAAGTGAAGTATATGAGGCAATGAACCCATCATAAATAATATTCGAGATACCCTCTATACACAATATTGACCTCGAGGAATGAATTGGACAAATAAAAAATCATTAGGACAAATTCTCTCCTCAGCTGCACGGCAATATGTTACAAATTGTCAGAACCACATCTCAACAACCGACTTAAAAGATGGATAAAATATAAATTATTTAAGATTCATCAATTTCCTTTACCAAAAAACACATAACTCCATTATAAACCATTTCATTGCCAACTTGAAAAATCAAGATCTCCCTTCCATCCCTTCAAATATTATTGATAAACCCTCTACATCACATCCACAATACCTAATTTACCTTACTACACATATTCAATATATTCACTTGAAAGTGCAACAGACATTATTCCAAAATCAAGCTCTTGGTGATGTATCTGTAAAAGCATACTGGTGGTCATATCTTTCAGGTCTTCATAAAATCCTGCACACCTTTACCAAGCATAACCGGGAACATGGTCTTCGCCTCTTCACACTTCTGCCTAAGGCACCGAATCGAATCAAACCGGATTCCTAAAATTTTTTTAACGTCATATTAAATTTATATCTTTAATTTGATAATTTAAATTTATATTACACAGTGAATCTCAATTAGTGTGCCTCAATTTAATGAATACTAATGGATCGAGGTCTAAGAATGGTTTAATGATAATAAAATTCTTCTTGATATGATATTTATTCGATAACGGATTTCTTGATATTAATATTAATATTAATGGTTATGTGACCTATATTATTAATAATTAGTAAAAATGATAATGATTTCATGGTCGAAAATGATGCTTCTTCAACTTCTTCAACAAGCACAGCAAGAAGAACAAGAAGCATTGCGTGGAATAATTTTACAACCATAGATGGAAAGGCAAGATGCAATTATTGCTCCAGGTAAAAATTTTTTTTTTGAATTTTATAATATTTATATAAACAAATATAAAATAAAAAATATTTTTGTAAATAAAATTATACATTAAAATAAAGATTTTCATTTATTATATATAGTGTATTTGATTCAAATCATGAATTCAAATCAGTTATTATTATAGATTCGAACCAGACAGTTTGAATCAAATCAAATCAGTACGAATCGAATTATATATTCGAATCAGTTCGATTCGAATTTCATTGATTCGTTCGGAGCCTTACTTCTTCCTGAATACTCTTTCCAACAAAAGTACATATTAGTTGATACTGATGCATTATATTATATGTACAAATCAATTGAAAAAGTAGGAGTAACAACTATTCAAAGATTCAGAGCTGAAAAGGAAATTTGGTGGATGGAAGCATTTAATATTAATAAAGTCACCACCCAAAATCGAGTTGATGAAGAAGGATCAAATATTGACTTGAATGGATGCAAAGTGTTTGGACTGGATCCTGGAAGAAAAGATCTGTTTACAGATGAAAAAGTTGTGAGCCGTTCCAACAAGGAGCACTGGAACTTAGCAGAGTTTGTTCATGCTCGTAAAACATGTGAGTTGTGGTTGGAAAAAAAATAAACATCTTCAGGCTATTATTCAAGGTGTGCTGTTAAACAAAAATACCATTGAATAATATTACTTACATACCTTTTGCCTAATACTAATACAAAACCTAGATGTTCCAACCTCTGGTGTCACTAATGTCTATGAATATGGCTCTTACCTTGCTTACATTCTGTTTTATCTTGATATAATTCTTAATTTTTATCATGAACGTTGCTGGCGTCGGTTGCGATGGAAATCTTTTATTAATAAACAGAAGGCTTATAACAAATAGCAGTGGTGACAGTACAGTTGTTGCATTTGGTGATGGTAAATTCTCATCAACATCACATGGGCATGCTCCAGGCCCTGTAAAATAATTTCGCCAAGAGCTTTCTAGACACTGCAGGGTGGTGAACATTGATGAGTTCCATACTTCCTCAGTCTGTTCTTTGTGTGATGGGTGGTTTGATAAGCATCAAAAATTCTGGTCTGTCAGAGTCTGCAAATCAGTCTGTCTGACACATTGGAATCGAGATGCTAATGCTGCCCGTAACGTAAGGAACATTTTTTTGCACACAAACACTTATGGAAAGAGACCTGATCCATTTATAAGGGGGACTTATTGACCTCTCTGCTGCCATTTTAACTGTGGCAGAATATGTCTAGCTGGCAGCAGCAATGATGACTTTCTATGAAGTCACAATTAGCTATAGGGAGGATTTGGACCTTCCTGATTTAGTGTAATAAGGTTTACTTGTTATGATAAAATACAACATTCATATATTCTTTAATGGTTTATTGGCTGGATACGGATTTGAGGTCAACTTTTAATATTAATATTAAATTGTACATGTATAATTGAAGTCAGGTGAATTTTTTTTATTTTTTACAAAATTTTTAAAATTAAAATTATTACAACGAATATTATATATATAATAACAAAAACAAAAATCTAAAATACAAATAAATAAATATATCACAATTTCTAAAATAAATAAATAATTTACAAAAAAGAAAAATAAAAAAATTTATATATATATATTTATATACTTATATTTATAAAGTTTATAATTAATTAATTAAAATCATTAATCGTGATATTTATTGTTTCATGACCCAAAATCTATGTATTTTATCAAACGCTTTAGAATCTTCTAATTGTTTAAGACAAGTGTCTACAGTTGCATTCCACTCCGATTCTTTAAATCCAATTTCCGACATTGCTTTTTTCAAATTTTTAGCACTCCAAGAATACAAATCTTTGTACAAACCGCCAACTTTGCCACCACCAAACGGCACAAGTCGTTCTTCATAATTTACTTCTCTTCTTCTTCTTCTTCTTAACGCTGCTGCTGACGACGACGTATTATTAACAAAATTTGTATCTCCAACAGCAACCATACTTTTAGCAAGAATCTTTGGTAGTATTGGTGAAATTATTAATTCCATGTTTCTTTGATTTTTTAATCCTTCAACAACTAAAAATAATTATAAATTATTAATTTAGATCATTCTTCGCGTTCAATTTATTTCACACGCACACACATATGCATATATGAGATACTTACTTGTTGTTCTAACGGAATTACAAAATGGATTTTCGTTATACCACTGAATATCATTTTCCATTATTTCTATGAATCCACCAACTTTTGTAACTCTGATCAATTCAGAAACAGCTCTTTCCCAATCAGCAATAGTAAAGGCAAATAGCATGAATCGCATATAAACAAAATCAAATGTATTATCTTCAAATGGCAAACCGGTTAAAACATTGGCATTGACGAATTGAACATTTTCCGGTTTAATTTCGGCCGGATAAAGTGGTTCAATGTCAACACCAAAGAATTTTGGCTTTGTGAATTCCGATGCCATATCAAGTGTCCAAACGCCTGTTCCACAGCCGACATCAAGTATTTTTGAATTTTCATTTGATAGAATTGATTCGATTGGCGCAGAAAAGTTTCCGCCCCAAACATGTTTCTGAATAAAATGTTGTGTTTGTAACCTGTCAATTTCATCATTGTCTAGAGGAAATACGTATCTGATGTTTTGGTTTTCATCGTCGGTTTTAAAATATTTCCTATTGTCGACATATTGATACATGTCACTAACTTCTGATGATGGAGATGATGGCGGCGGCGACAACGGCAACGATGATGATTTTTCTATCGAATTTGTTGAAAGAGATGAAAACAATTTTGATTTTTTTGATTTCTTTTTGAACGAGGAAGGTGTTAATATGAGTGAAGCTGATGGAATTAGTAAACATTCTTCTGAAGAATTTTTGGTTGGTAGAACCATAGGGCTGCTGAAAGATTTTTGATGTGAAGAAGGTGATGATGATGATGATGATGAGAAGAAGGTGGAGGAAAATGGCAATGGCATTGACGGTGTTGGAGTACAGTTAATAGATCGTAGATTTGTAAATGATTTAGAACGTAATCTAGAGAATTTACTTGACAAATTGGAAGTTGGAGAAGATTTAGAAGATATAGATGATAATGAGGAGGATAATGAGGAGGATAATGAGGAGGATGATAAAGATGAAAGAGATGATGGAGATGAAGGTGATGGAGGAAATGAAGATGGGTAAGAGGAATAAGGTTGATTATCAAATTTCTTTGATGTCTTTAATAACAACTTTGAATTCACTTTTCCCATTTTTAATGAATGAATAATAAATAAATTAATAAATAAATATTTAACAGTAAAAAGAAATGAATTGTTGTTTTACGTGTCTTTAAAATTTTAAAAAACCTTAAAACTTCGATTAACGAATAAAGAAAATAATTTAAAAACTAATTATTTATTTATGTGTTAATTTTAGTTTGGCTTGAATTCATTTCTTTTTAACTGTTTAGAAAAAAAAGTAGAGATATTCGATAATAATCGAACTATTTATATATTTATGGATGGGAATTTTATCCAGTATTGTAATTACTATTATAATAAATAAAGTAATCAACAATTATAATAATAATTTAATATTATTTGATAGAACAAAGAATAAATTATTTTGAAAAATTTTTTTTTGGGGTTCTCTTCTTCCTGTTTTACTAAATAGGAGTATAACTTTACTCGTGTGACAAAAGAGACAAAAACAAATTTTACTTGTTTGTTTTTCAAACTAATTAGGATATCAATGAGAGATTGCTTATAATTCACATATTAATATGGAATTGATTATCTATTTGTCTATGTATACACACCGAAACCGGACCCTAGGGCCCTCTAACCAATTTTGCTTTTTTTAAACTATAACGTAATTATCCATCCTGTTTACATAAAAAAAGAAAATAAAGTTAACCTTATTTTTACACGCATACATACATGCATAATAAATTAATTCTTGACAATACGTGGAACTTTGATTATAAGAAGAATAAATTAAAGATGAAATCTAATTTTTAATATTATTATGATAAAAATTTCGAACGTTTTTAATCAAATACAAGCATATAAAACTTTACTTAGTTATATATAGTAATATGACAACACAGCAACGTGTATTGCTGCCATGTCCTTTAAATCATCGGTTATTAAGAATTGTTGTTTTTCTAAAAAATTTAAAACCCATTAATTTATGGAATTTAATTAATTATATATGATTGGATTGGAATCAAAGAATTTGTAAATATGCATAAGATTATTTATTTAATAATTACAGCAACAATTAGAGTTGATGGCGACAATTTCCTAATTGTGAATGTCAATGAATTTTATATGCAATATAATAATAATAAATTTATTTCATTGGTTAAACTCAAAAATTAAAATTTAAACGATAGGTTACATAACGGTAGTAGTAGTGATTAAGTTTTAAAATAATCAAACAGAGAAAAAAAATTATCCGAGGAAAACTGTGTTGTCTACGACTAAAATCCGAGAATATATTTTAACATTTAATTCATCGTAAGTTCCAAAATCATTGTTTATTAGAATTAATAATGTATTTTTATTAGTGTTTATAAAAACATTTATCAAAATCAAATAAAGATAATGATAGTTAAAGGATTGATTGGTGATTTATTAATTGATTTATTAATTGATTGATTGACTGATTGACTGACTGGCTGATTGATTGATTGATCGATTGATTGATTGATTAGTTGGTTGGTTTACTTACATATTAAATGAAAGATCACAACGGTTTTCTTAAATTATTTTATCAAGAACAACAACATATTGTCAATAAATAAATAAAATAAATAAATAAAAAATAGTTGTTAGCACCTATATCAAAATTGTCACTATCATCGCTTACAAACAAATCATACGGGAGGATTCATGTGCCCCAAAAACATTTTCGTGAAAATGAAATTTAAATTAGCCAATCAGAATTTTCATATCCAAACACCCCACCCCAAAATTTTTAATTATATATAAATTTCAACCAATATTTTATTTACAAATTTTTTTTGAAGGAAAAAATAATAAGTTTATGCAAATACAGATGCATGTTGCTAATCCAATCGCATATTTTATATCACTATTTGTTCGATAACTTTATTGGTAATGATGGCGAAATAATGTTCTATAAGAATATTTATTATTTTTTTCTTTGATGGTCGCGTAACAAGCATTCGATAGATAGATCAGTTTTTCTAAATAATATTTTCCTTGATGGTCACATAATCAGGGGCTTTTTTTCTGAAAAAGAGAATAAAGGTATTAATTGATTCTTAAATGTAATTATTATTGATAATAATACATCTGGTAAAATAATATTTTCTTTTTTCCCCTTGATGATCAGTAACAAGGCTGTTCACTAAAAATTTATTCTTAATTCTTAATATTATAATAAGATAATATACATGTTGATCCGGGCCAACTGGAGCTCTAGATTAGATGATGTAGATAATTAAATTTTTGACCATGCGGATTGTGAAAATCTATGTGATTTTTTAAGAACGTTTCCCAACGAAGTTTCTTCTAAGACATGTATACCCAATTTCAGCCAATTTTTTCTATATATTTTAGAAAGGGAACATGCAAACCAAGATTTCTAGTCTAATCTTAATATTGTTGTTGTACATTACTTTCAAGTCAATTACAAATTCTGTTCAGAAATATGGAAAACTTCAAACAGAACATACAGAACATGGACTGATGATTAAATCACAAGGATGTTGTAGCATATACAAATTTTCGTGTTGCTGTATGTACATTGCTAATCCATAATCTTTCAAACTTACCGTTTTATCATGTTAGTAACATTAAAGATGGGAACTGCAATTAGCTGCAATTAGATTTTCATATGCTGCAATTAGTTACAAATAGTCGCTCACAATTAATCGTGAAGCCATCTTTAGTAGCAAATTTATTTATTAATTAAATTTATTCAACGATTTATCTGAACTTTATCCATTTTATTAATAAATTATTCAGAAATTATTCAACAAGTTATCCCAACTTTATTCATTTCATTAATTAATTAATTATTCAGCAATTATTCAACAATTTATCCAAAATTATGATTAATCATTCAACAATTATTAGTTATTTATCCAAACTTTATCCATTTTATTGATCAAATACACATATCAGTGAAACCTCCATTTTTTATGAAAACGAAACCATAGATTCCGTGAATATGATACATTTATGGGAAAAACATGGAAATGTATATTTAATTTATCATTATTAATATAAACGGAAAAAATATTGAGTTTAATAACGAGAAAAAACATTGAGACTAATCAACAGAGTAAATTTTTTACAGCGATTTTTTTCCTTATCCTTATTTGGATTTAAATTAATTCTCTATCGACCCAAATTATAGTGTCGCGGTCACCTTCTACTTCCATTTTTTTAAAAGTACTTTCGAATCATATAGTGCAAGACACTTAGTCCCTACAACTTTTTGCACCACAACGTCAATTTTTGAGGAAAATTTACAATCAAAAATCCAATAAAAATTTTATTGTCGCGTGCTTTGTCAAGTGCAGAATTTTATATATACATATAGATAATTAAGATAATAATAAATAAAGATAAGAAAGAGATGATTAGCAATTTGTTCATATGCAATGTTTGTGTAATATGTAAAAAAAGCAAAAGCCCACTACCATGTTGCGTTCTTATACAAAAAATCAGAAAGTTATGAATTTATCGAATTATTCCAATTATCGAGATTTTATTATTACTATAAATATGAAATTATCGAGTAAATTTTTAATATAAGTGGCACTAGTTCCTGAAAAATTATGAATTTATCGCATATGAATTTAACGAGCTTTGATCTCAAAAATTTGATCTGAATGTAACGTTACACTTCATATTCTCCACACTGAAATTATCACTCGTTTAGATCAGCAAAAATCATAACAACAACAACAAATAATAAAAATGTCGATTCGTGAAATTGAACTAAATCAAAATATTTCTTCTGCTTCTACTACTCCAGTCACCTTTGATAATACTAGTACTAGCATTGTTAAGAGAAAAAGAAAAGCAGCTGGTACCAATACTAATAAAGATAATAAAGGAAGGCAACAAAATTTGAGAAGAAGTGATCGAATTAAATCTAAACAACAACGACAACAACAAAATATTGAAAAAGCTGACAACACTGTGATCAGCAGTAGCAGCACTAATAGGATTAGTAAGACTGAAATTAATAGTATTGATCCTTCTAGTATTGCTACCATTTCAACTGATAATAATAATGATGATAAATCTGATAAAATTGTTACAAGTGATAACAATAATATTAATAATAACAAAGTTGTTGATTTGGAAAACTCTAGTAATGTTACTACTATTAGTATTGTTGCCGGTAGTAATTCTATTCTTACAGAGGAAAAAGTCAACAAAACTACTAATAAAAGAAAAAGAACTGATAAATCTGCAAAGAAAATCAAGAAGCAAGATGAAAAACGAATCACTGCTACTAGTCCTTCTTCCTCAAGTACTAATAATAACGCAGACCAAACCAATGAAATTCCAACTATTAAACAAAAAAAAGACAAAAAAAAAGCGCGTTTAGATACAAATATAGCTAAGGAGCCTGGAGAAAAACGCCTTGCGATGATTCGTCGTAGTTGTTCAATGGTAAAATATTAAATTATAAATGTTTTAATGATATTAATGTTAATTAATCGTATTCACTATTTATAGAAAGTAAAAGAGCGTATTGAGCGTGCAATGTCACAAAGGATGTTCCTGGTTGATAGATCTGAAGTTAGTGAATCATATCACAAGTTTGTAGTATTAGGATCAATTGGAAATGTAAATATCATAAAAATATTATTATTTCATTTATTTATTTACATATTTATATATACACACATATATATATATATATATATGTTTATTTAATTATTTATTTAAAATATTTAAAATAAAGGTTTATAATGTTGAGATTTCGACTCTTCCTAAATGTAGTTGTCCTGATTTTTCGAGAGGTAAAATTAGAAATTTAGTAATTTATTTTTTAAAAAGGCAAACATTTAATTTTTATTTATTTTATTTCCTTCATATTCCAAATAGGGGGAAATCTTTGTAAACATATTGTAAGTTAATAGTAATTTTTTAATGATTTATTTATTTCGTTTCACAATTATCATCAATTAATTTTCTTGATATAAAATATAAATATAAATAGTTATTTGTATACTTGAAGGTTCTTAGAGTTAATCCTAATAGCAGTTACATTTATCAAAAGGCATTATTGACTAACGAACTTAGACAAATCTTCCAAAATGCAGCTCCAAACCCAACTGTCTTGGTAAATTAATTAAATATATCAATTTATTTAATAATTTAATAGTTTATTCATTCATTTATTCACTGCTCATTAGGCGAATCAAAGAGTCCGTGATAAATATGCAAAGATTGTTGGTGGTGTTAACTCTGGTAGTGATGATGCTAGTAGTGTTAAAAGACCTCGTCAACCAATTGAGGGTGATTGTCCCATCTGGTACGTTTGCAATTAGTGTTATAGTATTATTAATAATAAATAATTTGATTATTCAAATTATAAAATCTCTGATTTTAGTTATGAGGCATTGTCGGAAACTGAAAAACTTGTTTGGTGTAAGGATTCTTGTGGAAATAATGTTCATGAGGTTTGTTTCGACCAATGGAAATCTTCAAAACGTAGCAGTGGCGATGAGGTAGGAATGAACGAAAGAATATTTATATAATTGAGATATTATATGAATAATTAATCAATTGTTTGTTGATTTAGATTACTTGTGTTTATTGTCGTAATAAATGGGAAGATGAGAGTGAAATAATTTCTTCAAGTAATGATGATGGATTTATTAATTTGGGTGAAGCACAAGGAATTTCTAGAATAAGAGGTAAGCAAATGTTTAATGATTAGAAATAAATTTATTAAAAAAATTTTTTCTAATATTATATATATATATATATATATAATATTAGATACATCTACATATAATGAATTTTTCTTGAATCGTCGTTATAATCGTTGGCATTAAAAATATTATAGACATATACAGTATATAAATATATAGTTACTATTGTTAAATGTAAATATGATTCCATTATTATTATTTTAATTATAATTTCTAATTGAATGTTTATCAAATGTATGGAGTGATGTTTCGCGAACCACGAATACTTTATATTTTGTTTTTTTCTCTAATTAAGGTCAAATAAAAATAATTAGATTTTAGAATGTATTTAAAAGTTATGGTGACTATAAACTTTGTGCACGATAGTACTCTTATTTTTTTTTGATACTTAAAGTTGTATAATTAATTAATCATATACCCTGTGTTCCATACTTTGATTGTTCCATAGATATTTTCACTTTTGCTTATCATCCAACATACTTCTTGTAAATGTCCTTGTAAACACCCAACGTGTTCACCATTTATTAATCTAACATTAATCTGTAAGTAGTTATTGACATCAGGAAATCTCTATATATTTAAATAGTAGCTCTGATAGGTTAGTTGTTCGTGGCCTTCTGAAGTTCTTCCCACTATGTAGTCTTCAACATTAAAAATATTAATGTATGTCAAGTCAAATGAATAGGTAGACTACTTTTTTAGAATCAACAAAGTTCAGGCTTTAAAAGATGAATGATGGTACCAAAAAATATTTGATATAGAACAGTGACAGTAGTAGATAGATAATTCATTTCGACTAAGGAATGTATCAATTAAATTGAAAGTATTATTTTTTAATAACCTACATGTTTGATATTTTTTATGTTCACTCTTTAGTATCATAAAATTTTATCCAGGCTCGTATTAATTGCGCCTAAAAAAAAATTTCCTGATGGAAATACATGGTTGCATTAGATTTTTTTAACCTGGTGGCAAGAGTATACTTGCATAGATGCAGAGAGGGTTGTTCTATTAAATCCAATACCTAGGCTCAATATGTTAGATTTATTATTATTCATTTTATTTTTTCAAAAAATGGAATCCACAACTTGGAATTGTATACAATTGAAATGGGAAAACGAACGATTTTATCTCGGATATCTTTCTTAAAAGTTTTAATCTTGCATGGTCTTAGTATTATCATTAAGGTTTTCGGCCCAAACTACTTTCGAAAAAGAAGTAGCTTTGGCAGTAGTTTGGGCTCCTCGATATTTTTTACAAGAATGAACATGAGATACGAATAATAATAATTCGAATTAAAATAAGAATTTGTATTTACGAATAGAAACTCTATGACTTTTATCCTTCTAAGTAATGTAGGTGGACTCATCTCAACTAGATCTCTATGCCATTGAATTCTGCACTAAAATTCCAGACATAAAAATGAATGTCAAAAGAAATTTTTTTTAGCCGGCTAAGCCGTTTAACAATTCCTTAGCCGGATAACATCACTAGCTATTGTATTATTATTAAGTTTTATTATATCTAACACCCCTCAGTTGCAGGTATTTAGTAACAGGAAATCTATTTTTATTACCACCACCTTTACTTTGCCTTCCTTCAAAATATGAACAGCAGAAGGCTCCCTCCTCTCATCATTGTATTATTACATTCTCTTATTATAATGTCTTCTTCTATTTTAAATGAATGAAAATGAAATCAATTTATTTACGCGAGATATTAATTATCACTTTTAATTTATTATATTCGGTTAATAAATCAATGAAAAAATCAAATATCCGATTCACTGAATATTCATTCACCTCTTAATTTTTTATCAACAGAAGATCCTGCTTACAAAGGACCTTGATATCGCATTAGGAAACATGAAAAATCTAAGTATAATTATCAAGATAAATCAGGTATCTATGCATCACCTCATATGGAGGATATCAAACAATTAAATAAAAACATAAAAGACAACAAAACTAAAGCATATTATAAACCACTAATATCATTTCAAAAGTCGCAGCTAATATCTTTATCTGGTAGCCCCAGGAATTAGCGATACGATTTTTAAAATCTTGGGTTCTATACTTTTTAGTAAAGCGATCAAAAGTTGTCATTGCAATTGATAAGTGAAATAATCACTACTCTTTACATAAAAACTATATTATTTCCACATTTGTGGAATTTACGCATGCGCGTACCTATATATATAGATCAGGAAAATATTGTGGAGATCAATATTTATATTATTAATATTAATATGTTTTTCTTAGTGCGCAGCAAAAAATTTCTAAAAGGGATCAAAAAAGAGAATCACGCACGAATTAAAAAAAAGTATATCAATATTAATATTAAAATAAAAAAGCAATACCATTCTATTTTACAATTCTATTCTGATTACTTTTTCAATTTTCTCACCAAATTCTAACGTAAAATACTCGTACCATTTTCTCTTTTAAAGTTGATTGATTGGGACACGAACTTAAAGAATAAAATTAAACTTCTTAAATAGATTTTAGGTTTAGTAACAAAATTTATATACAACGTATCACTTAAATCATTTTTTGTTAAGGGGGGATTTAATTCATATGTACGAGAAAACTTTAATTTTTGAATAAAATAAAAAACTATAAAATAATAATAATATGGACGAATTGTCTAAATCATTTTTTGAGACATCTCATTTTGATTCTAGACTGTCACCAGACTCAGAAATTATTAAAGAAGTCAGCAAATCATTGTCAGCTTCTTTATTCACTGAGCCTTTAAACATTAGCATTGGAAATCCTTGGGATTTTCCTTCTTCAATAAATGGAATCGATGTTTCCAACATTTTATGTAAGGTTTTTTTAAATAAAAAAATACTCAATAATTGCAATCACAATCATAATGAATATGATAATTTTATTATTATTTTCCATTATTAGCTGATGTTTATTTACCTGATGTATATGCAACTACATTTGCACTAACTTCTCCAAGTGGTGGGTCAGTTTCTATTTCAGCTTTAAACAAAATTTTAAATATTAGTGGTTTATCTCATGCAACAATCGAAAAGGTAATCCATCATTATTTTACTTGAAATGGTAATTGAATAATAATAATAATAACGGTGATGGTGATAATAATAATAATATATGTTAATAATTATTAGATTATAAATTTAGCAGTACCTGTTAATAGTACTTGTATCAACAGAGGAGAATTCAATGTTGCGCTTGCGTTAGTAGCTTTGGCACAAAAAAATATGGGTAAACAAAATTTGTGATTGATCTTTTAATTACTTAAAGATTTTGATGAGGGTGATGTTATTAAATATATTATTATTATTTTAATTTTTTTTTGTAGATGTTTCAATTGATAACCTGGTCGAGAGAAAACATGGTAGAAATAAATCTTCAATGTTATTTTATTTCATTTTAATTTTTACCAAAAAGAAAAAATAAACAAATAATCAATTACATTTGATCTAGATCTTCCCGAACCAATCCTTACAAATATAGAAAGTATCGATTTTAATCGCAATTTAAGTTTCTCTAATATCACATCTCGTCCATCATCAATTCCGGTTCTTCAGGATGATGATCCTTGGGCTATTTCATCAACAACGAATGGTATTGACATTATAACATCATCACCATCAACGTCTGCTGCAATAGGAATATCAGGATCAACTTTTTCACCAATCATATCAAATACAATAATACCACGATTTCCAAGTGATAGCAACGGTGCAAGTACTATTTTACCAAGTATTAATAGGACTTTGATACTAGATGATCGTGAGTCTCATTGGTTTCTAGATGCAGGTATCATTAAAGTAAAATTTGCTCCTGAACATGAAGGTTTTCTATTCAAACATGTTAATTACATTGTTGAATCACAGGTAAATGATCAATATATTTGAGAAGAAGAGATGAATAAAATATAAATATTTATTTAAATATATATAAATATAATTATAATACATACATAGAGACAAGAAAGTAAAGTTATAAGAAGATATAGTGATTTTTGGTGGCTAATGGAATGTTTGGTGAAAAGATATCCATTTAGAATCTTACCTATCTTACCACCCAAAAAAATTGGAGGTAACTATATTTGATTTGTACATATGTGTGTTATTTATATATAGGTGATTTTAAATATAATATAAATTAACAAAATTACTATTTATCATAGTTAACGTATTTTATTTCACACATGATGAAGCATTTTTGGAGAAACGGCGGAAAGGCTTGGCAAGATTTTTGAATTTTATTGCAAGACATCCAGTTTTAAAAAATGATGATTTAGTGGAAATGTTTTTAACCGAACAAACTGTAAATATCGATTAATTTATATATATATTATATTTATAATAGAACTACATTCATACTTTTTCATACTTTGCGATTTTATAGGAAATAGCAGTATGGCGTAGGAATAATGCACCAGATTTAGATGAAGAGTTTTTAAAAAAAGAAATTTCATCACAAATGGAACAACGCATACCTGGGGATTTGAATGCAAGGTTAGAAAGTGTATATAATAATTTGGATCAATCTATTGAACATTACTTAAATATGTGTAATTTCATGGAACGTATTGCTCGTTCTCAAGAAGGCACAGCATCTGATTATATGCGTTATAGTTTGTCTTTAAATTCATTGATTGAGAATGAGAAGGGTTGCTTCATAGAAAATTGTTGTAATTGTTCACAGATGATGGATGGTTTAGAACAAGTATCAAGTCATTTTCAACATGCAAGTACCATAATGGAAGATGCTGTAAGTAATTGATAACTGAATTATGAATTGTAATTATTATTATAATTAATATTACAAACGTCTTTAATGCTTATTTTATTTGTGAATCAATCAATCAATTAGGCTACATCTATTCTTGAAACTGTTCTTGAGGATTTGAAGAGACATCGAGATTTACTCTTGTCATTCAAGGTGTGATATTATAATTAAATTTTAAATAAATTTATTTATATCAATAATAATTTCTACCACTAATATCTATATAATATCTATTACATTAATATTTAATTAATCACTTGATCAATATAATATATACCAGGATACGTTTGAGAGAAGGGATAGATTAGTAATTGATACTAGTGAGACTCTTAATAATAGAATATCAATAAATCAAGCAAAACTTAAATCATTATCAAGCCAAAAAACATCAGATCCGGAAGTAGAGAAATTGGCATCTGCAATTCAAAAGGTAATATATATATTATATGCTTGTGTGCATACTTTTGTATGTATATGCTTGCATATTATAAACAAAATTATTATACATTCCTTATTTATATTTAAATATTTTCATTAAATATATATATTGTGCATATTAATATTCAATATGTCTCCGTCATCCCCATATCCTCATTATCTAATATTTAGCACCTAGTATTTATTCTAATATCTAATATCTATTCTCTAATATTTAATACTTTTCACACTTCACATTTTCTCGTATTTTAGGATGAAGGTGATCTTAAAGTTCAACTTAGAAAACAAAATTTTGTACGTTATTGTATGCATTCAGAACTCAATCTACTTCATAAAAGTTCAGCATTCGTCTCACTTCTATATCGAAACTTTATAAATGAACAAATGAAATACACACAGCAACTTTATAAAAATTGGGATGTACTAAATCCTAAAGTTCGTGATATGCCAATTGAAACCAACGGGTTTGGTTAATTTAGCACATTTTTGTTTATATTATATATATAGGCATATATATATATGCGAACGTTTATATATTTATTAATATTTATAAAAAAACTCAATGAGATTTAGTAAAGCATAAACAAAAATTGGTTATTATTATTATCTATAACTGACATTTTTTATTTCTTAAAAGAAAATTTCATTAAATGTTTTGACTAAAATATCAAGTAACTTCAAAGTTATTTACATATTTATATCATAATTGTTGATTCTTAAACTTATTTAATTAAACTAGCCTTTTATTTACATTTATTTCTTTGGCACAAATATCGGGACCCTGGAACAGGTTGAGAGGAATTAATTATAATTTATTTAATTATTAGTTTTTTATGTAATAACGGCCATTATCAAATGTGACAAAATAATTACCGGGAACAATAATTTCACAACATTAAAAATCATGATGCTTACTAAAGAATATGAAATGACAAAATAATTTAACTTGTTATTTTAGAAATATTTCTTACAATGGGTTGAACCATAATCTTTTGAACTTTTGTTGCCATCTTTACCTTGATATTTATTTATTATATATATTAAGTTTCTTCTAGTTATTAAAAAATATTGTATTACATTTTAGATTGGTTTGTCACAAGAGTCGTTAAGTCACAGATGATTTGATTTTATTTTTTTTTGCCTTGGATTCTTTTCCTTTGAATTAGTTCTTTTCTTTTTAGGGGTGTTCTCACAATCGGCAAAAAATTGAATTGATGTAGGAGGTGGAGTAGAACATTGTTCATTTAATTCTTTTAACAAATCATATGATTCACCATTATCATCATCATCATTATTCAGAATATCCAGGACTTGTAGGTTATTCTTGATAATAATCTATTAAAATAATTAGTATATGAAAGAGAAGTAAATAGCTTCAATAATCTTTTTCATACCTTGTATTGATATATCCTTGCTAGAAATTTAGGGAAAGATCTTAATCCATTTTTTGAGAATTTGCTATGTATGTTGAAAGATTGAGGATCTTTGTGAAAAATACAAATCGATCCTCTGGCACACCATAATCTTACAAATTGAATCCATAATCCAAGGTGTAATATACCAATTACTTGGAGTTTGTCTGCTCTTTGATCATCATAATTTACAGCTCTGATCAAATCAGAATACATATCTTGAAGAGACTTTGGCATTTTGAATTCTTCATCAAGATATTTATTGTCTGAGACACCCTTAAAGGACCTTGCACCTTCTATGGCTCCTAATTCGAGAAGCTCATCAGTTGTATATATTATTCCATCAATTTTATGACCAACAGACTTTCTTTTATGTGTATTTACTTTTCGATTTCTATTCTTCTGGTTAGCACCACTTGATGATGGTGCATCAATCCTGTATACAGTTATAAGCTATATTAAAAATATGAGTTGATGATGGTTTATTGTTTATACTAGTGGAAAATAGTTAACCTTTTAATATCAGTTCCCAATCTAATATCCCTAAGACAGAAGTCAATGCATGTTCCAAGAAGTGCAACTGTAAACCAATGTTTGTATTGTATTCTTATTAGAGGAGCATCTATGTTTTCATATAGATTTACAAGTGTTTGAATGGTCAATTGAATCCATTCTTTATCACAGGGTTGGCAAATTGACTGGTCCATTGAGAACAGATGGATTTTGGACTGGTCCATTGCAATTAATAAAATACTAAATATGGTCAAAGTATTACACTAATGGACCCAATGGACCACCAATAGACCATCAATGGACTGCACATTTGCCAACCCTGCTTTATCATAGTGTTTACAAATGTCATATTTTTCTTCTTGAAGAAATGATGTCATTGTTACTATGTGTAAATCCTCTAAAGTACTTTTTTCATCTCATCAGTTCTTTTGTAATGTTGTGTGAAATAATTGGAACCCCAATTTGATCTTTTGTTAATTCTTTCCATTCTGAATCAGTAAACAATGCTTTGATATTCTCATCATCAAAATCCACAATATACAAATGAGTGTGGCTAATCAAACCATTGTCAGTATATTGTGAATGGTAAGATAAAAGAATTTAGAAACTTACTGTTCATAATCCATGTCTTTAGAAAAATTAAAAAGAATATCCTCCACTATTTTGCCTGTGCTCAATTTCAACTTTGAGGTATCCAGGATAGCATCATGGGTCTTCTGAAAAACCATCTTGTCAATTTTTGGAGGATCCTTCTTACTTTCTAAAAAGTATCAATGTGAGAAAAAAGTTTAATTCCTCATTTCTACTTGTAAACCTGAATTTTGGATAACACAAACTTACATCAGAACTTGATCCTTTGGAAGTTGATTCATCAGAGTCACTTGTATTATAAAAGGAAATAAAATTGCAGTCTAAGAAAATTGAAGAATATCATTCAAAAGATAATCATACATACATTGGTATATAGTTTGAATCATTATTGTCCTAGAAAGGAATCACATCAATTAGAAATGAGCAATGAATATTAACAATTCACTTATTGTGAAAGTCACACTCTAACCTCCTCATTGAATGTTTTTTTGGAGTCGTCAATTATTATTCCCGAGTTGTTATTTAATTCCTGAAGTTCTCAATAAATTTTGTTGCCTTTACACCAGAAGGATCTTGGAAGAAAGTGCTGATCTGATGATGAGTGGTGATAACCACCACCATTCTTACGATAAACACTTACCCATATGTATCTTTTGTCTCAGTCTCTTTTCGTCTCTTTGCTTTTTGTGTTTTTTTTTGAGGCATTATTTTTTAATTTTAAAAAAAAAAAAACATGTAAAACAAAATATTATTATTGGCACTTGGTGTTGCACAGAGATTTTTTTTTTTTGGAAAAACAATTTATTGTATGTCTGCCAATGAAAATTGGCATTCTGAAATTTCAATTATTGCATTTTTAAACTCAGAGTATGGAAGT